>ML783398.1:2003997-2080353 GCA_009831015.1 Picea engelmannii | reverse complement strand
CACTGACTCGACCTAAGGTCCACTAAGTAAAACAAACAACACACGCTAAGAATCTAAGAAGAAAACAATCAAACAAACCTTCCTATGATGAAACCACTAGTTGGTGATGAAATCCAACGTCGCGAGATCAAAATAGGAAGGGGCGGGGATAGAGCAGGTGGATCAGTTACATTGGTGACCTGCTTAATGGACGTATGCCTTGGTGCAAGATTCCACACAGTAATTGTGGATTTACCCTCCAAGGAGCCCAAGTGAGTTTGACCAACGTCTGTTCCAGGTACAATGAGACTTCCCTTCACCTTGTGTGAGACCCTAAAGATTATGGCCACTAAGGTTACCAATTCGGAGTCAGCCCCTGAGCGGGAACAGTCGACAATCCGATCTGAACGTACAGGCAGGGTATCGAGCCCGAAATCAACTAAAAGGCTTCCACGCAGTAATTGTGAATTTACCTCAAAGTGATCCCCATAATACGATCTGACCACCACAATCAGTTAAACCACGGAGGGTTAGTCCCTATAGCTCACCCGAATGCGACCTCATGCGTAACCCCTGTGTGAGAGGGGGATCCTAGGCAGACTTATACGATGATTGGATTTAAATCTCCCTACCACAAGATACTAAGTTTGTTCGATAGCTTTGGAAATTTATCCTTTCAACCTATTCCAAAGGCCTACACCTTAAAATAATGTAGGTTTGCTAACAAATATGTAAAAAGTCAGATAAATTTTAGTTAAGCGTTGATTTTAATGGCTGTTGTTTACTCAGAGGGTGTACGAAAGTGAAACTGATGGAATGATGACTCAATTCCCAAAAATATGCATGAAATATGATAAGCAATCATTTCTTTTCAATGAACACCTATTTAAGGGAAAGAGGAAGAGTCGTTTTCACTATCAAGCACTTGATAAGGAATGCCCTCAATCAATTTTGTTCTCAATCAAATCCAATATGATGCTACAACATTTCAGAAATGCAAACTAATATGCAAACTAATCATTAAGATGTTTGTTTATTTTTTGTATGTGAATAATGATTCATTCAAAACAATGCTCGTCTTGCTAATTATCTTCTTGGATGAATGAAAATCATACCAACCCAAGCAAGAATCATACAAACAATACACCCTCTCGTTGCGATCAAAACAAGAAGCGAAAGAAAAGAAACAATCAAGGGAAAATCAAGAACTTCACACCCAAAAGAAAAAGTCGAAGAATAATGATCTTAACTAAAACCAAATGAAAAGATATGTAGACCTTTGATGACCCTCACCAGCGTTTTTCGTTCAGTTGACGAGGAGAGAAAGACAATGTATGGATTTCAAACTCCAAATGGCAGAAAAAATCAACGACAATAGTGAAGAATGCTACAAGATCCAAACAGCAAGATGTTTGTTCTTCAAGAAAAAGACAGGTGTCAAAGCTGGAAAGAAGAAGGATTGACTCACAAGATGACCTAGCAAGAGAGACACAGAGGAAAAACCCTGAAAAAACAATTCTGGAAGGTTTATTGGCCAAAGGAGGGCTGGCGCTCTATTGTCAAGGACAAGGAGCGTTATAGCGCTCTGTGTAAGGCACTAAGGGAGCATTGGCGCTCTGTTAACACAGAGACAGGGGCTCCAGGTTCAGAAAGCTCCTAAAAGTGTCAAAAAATCAAAAAATTGTAATTCAATCACGATAATTAGGCTGAGTGTGATGGGGTAGGGAGCCAATCCGCTCATGAAACCAATCAAAAGAGGAGTGAACCAGGTCTGAAACAATCAAGGGGTAGAACAAGGTCAATGAGGAGAAATCAAAACAAGGAGTTTCGATTTGAGGCTATCTCCCCAGTGGAGTCGCCAGTTTCTGTTGTAGGAAAATCTCCCTGCGGACAGGTAGATTGCCTTAAAGAGCTTGACCTTAACTCTAAGACAAAAAATGCTTAACGTGGACACTGACTTCCTTTCAAATCTATACAAACTAACACGTGAGAAGGAAGGAGAACAGAAGTACCTCTTTATCGACGTTTGTCCCTGCACGCTCCGAGTTGAGCTTCGATCCTTTGCTCCTCGTTGAGTCCTGTAGACAAACAAGATACGACCACTTCCTACTCTATTTATATTAGCTTGAAAACAGATCTATCTATCAATGATAAGTTCATGTAACATCAGACACGAACTAGAAAGAAACAGGCCAAGCGTGTCATATTAATGAAAATAAGGACAACAATACTTACAATCGTAGATGCGAATGCGACAGCTTCGTCAAGTCCCCTTCGTCTAACCCTTGCTCGAAAGATCCACAACATGGATGACAGCAGCTTCACTGATCACTCTCCTTTTGCTGACTATGTGTTTCCTATGAGATCATAGGTTTCATGCTAGCAATTCTTCCCCCTTTTCACCATCATAGAGCTTGCTTATATAGGTTAAGAGGAGCTTAACCTCTTGAGTTATCTTTAGAACAAGTTAGGAACTTCCTCCTTAGATTAGGGATCTCCTGATGGAACCAAGAATTCGAATGCAACTGCCTTCTAAACTTGAAATATCCTCTCCTTATTCTCCTCAACGGGCCAACTACTGCCTCAGATTAGGCAGCGCTCCCTCAAAATGGGCATCATAGCATTGTAGCGCTCCCTAGGAAGCTTGAGGGAAGCGCCAATGCTCCAAAGGTGGATAGAACTCCTTCAGAGGGGCACACAAGCATTATAACGCTCCCTGAGGCCTTCTAGGGGAGTGCCAGCGCTCCTAAGGCTGATGTAGGGGAGCACTCACCCTCAAAACCCTTGTTTAAGAGATCTTCTCAGGTGTTAAGAGTTCCTTGAGTTCAGTTAATCAATTCCTCTTCTCCAAATCAAGTGTATGAGATGTCTTAAGTGCCTCCTTAGTGTCATCATTATGGCAGTATGCTTGAACAATGTTTGTGACACTTGTGAACAACTTGCAACACTTGCGAAAGTTGTAAGGAAGATGCGACACTTACGACAATTGAGAGGAACATGCAACACTTATCCAGTTGAGTAATTTTTACGTGTAACATGAACGATTGCAGCTTATCATAGAATCTCACACCTCCAACATTGCAAGACATTTTGGTGTTGGGAAAATAGTTTCCAACTTACAAAGGTATGTGTATTGGCCCAGAATGAAAGAAGATGTAGAACGATATATTAGAGGATATGTACTTTTTTGTACCATAAATCCCAACAATAGGAAGCAAGGTCTATACCATCCCTTACCTTCACCCACTCAACCTTGGGAAATCATTTTCATAGATTTTGTGGGAGGGTTACCAACAACTCAAAAGGGACATGACTATTTATTTGTGGTAGTTTACAGGTTCAGCAATATGTTCATTCCCATGCCTTGTAAAAATACCATCAATGGATAAGAAGCAGCAAATAATCTCTTTGAACAGGTCTGGGTGCACTTTGGGATACCAAGGAGCGTCATCTCAGACAGGAATACCAGATTTTTCAATGCATTTTGGACTACATTATGGGAGAAGATGGACACTAGGTTGAATAGGTATACAACATTCCATCCACAGACATATGGGAATATGGAAGTAGTCAACGGGACTTTGGTGCGGATTTTAATGGGTTACAATCAAAAGCATCGAAGGAGATGAGATGAAAATATGATATATATACAACACTCTTATAACAAATCAATCCACACTTCTACTAGTAAATCACCTTTTGAAACTTGTTTTGGATATTTTCCACCTTCACCCTTAGATGTTGTATATGGACAATAAGGAGGAGTGAGGGAGGACCTCACATGATATGCATTAAAAGTAGGAAAAAATGTTAAGAGGATCAGGAATATTTAGTACAGGAGACATTGAAGAAGTCACATGAAAATTACAAGGATAGATATGGCCAACGTAGAACAGAGAGAACATATAGAGTGGGAGACAAAGTATGGTTACAACTTAATAAGGAAAGGCTACAGGTTCCTAGTAAGAATATCAAGGCTTTGTTGTATGGTCCTTTGGAGATTTTGGAAAAGGTAGGAGATAATGCCTACAGACCTAGTCTACCCCCATACATGTGTGTTTACTCAGTAGTGAATGGGGAGAATCGAAAACTCTATGAGTCTTCCCTGTTGGATAAGGAGGAGGAGCAAGTCATACCTTACATAGAGGACTTAACACCATAATATCAGGAAGAGTTAGAAGAGGACACAATTTTGTATAAGTGATCCAGAACTACAAGACAGGGGCAACGTGACCTTTTGAATATTGGGTCGAAAGGACAACTTCTAGGAAAAGCAAAGTTGTAGTCTAGGGAAAAGGTCGAGGAAACAATTCCTCGCCTCATTCAATAAAACAATTGGGGACCAAAATCCTCCCTAAATGGGGAGGTATGATCCATATTGGATCATTATATTATTTTTCATCTATCTCAATGTTTTTAGAGTGGAAAAAATTGGAGGAATCAACTTGTAGGGTCATTTTAGTGGCAGGTCCTAGTTTTGAAAAATTATGGTCCAGAACCTTCTGAATCCATTTTGAGGCATTAAAAGGATTTTTTTGGGTTTTTGTGTCCAAAACTTATTCCCACCCCATTGGTGGTTTTCTACACTTTGATACATTTCCAACAATGCATATCATGTGTTAATCAAACTTTGTATGAAAAACATATGCCTCCCATAAGTTGACCTATCATGTCGACCACCATGGTATGAGACGATGCCATGTTAGCTCCCATTAATCATGCATATGGGGATATCCACTTGATCGATTTCAATAATATTCTAAAAGTTTCAAAACCCTACCACAATTGAGGGTTGAGGAAGTCAAAAACCTATCCCTAGATGGCTACCAGGCTATCTTAAATACGAGGCCACTAGGAGCAGAAAGGGTTCCATTCTATGTTATGGTATTTTGTTCCATAGTAGAGAATAACAAATGGGAGTACAGAATGATAGAGAATAATAGAGGGGTTAATTTTCTGTAGCATCCTAACAGGCCACGAGTCTCAGACAACTCCATAGAGAGTTCCTTCTCATTTGTACTTGCATTATTTCCATACCAAAGAAAACAAAGCAGAGGGGCCTCACCTTCTAGTTGGGTTTTATCCCATAAGGGTTTTCCAGAGAAACTATTTTTGTTATCTCATGGATGGTGTGTAATTGTACTTTATTTTTATCTATTTTCTGCATTTTATCCATTTCATTCATAACCATAAAATCAATAACTAAATATTCTAGAATCTAAAGGAATTTAACCTTTATAGTGTAGATTTCAGTTTTATTTATCATATATGTTGTGACGAACTATTATAGTGGAATATCCACGGAAGTTTATAGATCATACTCTGTCTCCTCTTCTTTTATTTCCTTTTTCCCTTATTCAATGATCACTAAAAACCCTTCATCGAAGGTTAGAAAAATGGTCTAAAGTCTACTTTTTTAGCGACCCCCGAAAAGGTTTATTGACAATCAGGGAAAATTTCCATCAACAATCGGTAAAAAAAGGTCATCGGCAATCTTGGAAAAAGTTCATTGGTGATCGGAAAAAAGGTTCATTGGTGATCGCAAAAAAATTCCATAGCTAATTAGAAAAAAGTTACAACAACAATCGCAAAAAGATTCCAGTGGCGATCGGAAAAAAGACACATCGGCGATCGCGAAAAAAGGTTTAACATATACTTTTCTTCACATCATTGAATTTGTTTGACTTAGAATTTTTGTTTTTCGAATCCATGATGGTTTTGGACCATTAATATCAGGACAAATGTAATATCGACCATCGATCTTCTATACTTCATCGAACTTCGAATTTATTCTTGGGAGATTTGGTATTTTCTGTGAACTATGTGTGTTCCTACTTCATTGAATTCGAACGAAGTTTGAAAGGCCCCATCAACAAATGAATATCAGTTGTTGATTGTTAAGTCCAATGTGATATGGGCCATTGATTCTCTAAACTCAATTATACAACCCTTTACTTATACCACCATGGACCATGTCATTGGTACAGTCCACATCATCATCTGTACAGAATTGTTTTCAAAAAACCTGAAAATTTTATAATTTTCAGAAAAATTCAAAATTTTTCTGAAATTTTTTTTTTGACCCAAAATGTTGTTATATTTTTCACTCTCCATGGGAGCTATGAACTAGGCTCCCTACCTATTGTACAACATTCGTATATGCAAGTTACACCACTACAGCCTACGTACATTGGGTATTGTGCCCAAAATTAAAAAATTGTGTCGGGTTTCCATGTCACTTCACATGATCCATGATCCTCGACCTTCCATATACTGGATATGTTTCAACTCGGCCCTTCAGTTCCACTTGAAGGCTATAAATGGGCCAAATCCAAGATATGGAAAAGAAGATAAGAATTCAACTTTGAGAGAAAAGTTACTTTGGAGAAATTATTCACTTCATATTGAGTCTGCATCCCTTTGTCCTCTTAAGTCTGAACACATTGTTTATCCCCCAAGCCCTTCCCTACTTGATTGAGAACCTCATTGTCTCTCTTACATGAGCTTGTCTTTGGTGGAGTATTGAAGTGGTGGAGGGCCAGATAGAAGGGACTTATTTTCTTGGTTTTGAACTATGTCGGCACTGAATTTTCTAATTCATTAACTTTTGTTGATTACATTTTAATAGAAATACTCTTTTCTCGTTCAATTAATATCTTGAAAATATTTGAATTTTTATTCCATGGGCATATTTTTTATGAATGTTGATGTATTATGCTATTGAATCTGCTAACATTAAATATTATCACCATATTCTTGCGTTTCTTGGTTGTTGAGGACAAGTTGCAGGTGTATTGCTTTGATTCAAGTGCTCAACGGTGGACTTCATTGAACGTCTGGACGTGGTAGGCCTTTTATCTTGTTGATCCATATTTTATGAGTAGAAAAAAATGACTACAAATTTTTAACAGGTTCTTAACACAAAATAACAGAGATACAGTAAAACTAGTTTTCTATTCAATAAGGAAATAAGCTGAAACTGTAAAATGCAGCGGAAACAAGCTTGCTTGAATGGTGGCAGCTTATCTATGAGAAGAGATGTGACGGTTGCACTCATTCGCAAGAAGATCATTACAATGCGGCTCTAAAGTCCCTTTTACAATAAACAAGAATTCCAAAAACCCTAGACATCCAAAAACCTAACCCTAGGATATGAAGCACCAAAAGTCATGTGGGCCCTGTCTCGGTAAGTTAGTACATCAACTTCCTGGGGTCGTAACTTTTGCATACGATCTCCGTTTTAGGCGTATGATAACCCATTGGAAAGGTATCATCGAGGAGATTTATTTTGGGGGATAAATCATGCCTTCAAATATCATTGAGAAGATCAATCCCGAAAAACCTTCATTTAGGCCCTCAAAATGGCCCCAGAAGTAAAAACTGCTAAAAATAGTAAATTGCCAAAATTGCCAGAAAACTATTTTGAGACAGTTGGAAAAAGTGGGTGGCCACTGATATCCACCTAGATCAATTCTCCCTTATTAGGAAGCAATGGTATCCATTGCGTTGAGTTCCCCCATCAGATGAGGAACTTTCTGTTGAATTTGGCCTCGGGTGAGCCACTTGCCTTGGTGCAAGAGTTGCCCTGCCCTTGATCTGTGTGTTCACAATATGATCATTGGATTCTTGTTTTATGTGGTCGGGGTTGAGCTATGTTGGTGTCAGTTGTTCTGCTATGTCTGAGGTGTCCAATAATGGTGGAAATAAGGGCGAAGCAGATCCACGTTGAACACTGGTGCAACCCAAGGAAAGGAGGAATGTTGAGCTCAAAAGCATTATATACCATGGCCTCGGTGATGGTGTACGACCCATAATGGATTGGGTGAAGCTTCCGATGGGGTCTTGTAAGGCATTCTTTCTGCAAGTGCAACCAAACTTTGTCTCCCACTTGAAACTTATGTGGCACCCGATGTTGATCATGGCACTGCTTGTACTTGTCATTGGAATTCTGTAGGATATCCTAAACCTGTTGGTGGATGTGCTAGATCCACTCAATGAACCGGGTGGATTTTTTAGATTCAGCTGGAGTAGGAGATAAGTCGATTGGGGTAACCGCAAGGGGAAGTGCAACGTCTATGGGACCCAATGGTTGGAATCCCAACCCTACCTAAAAGGGGTTATGTCTGGTTGAGCTATGAAGGGATCGGTTGTAGATATGTTGGACATAGGGAAGGATCTCATCCCATGTGCGAGGGTTCTTTGAATTATACATGCAAAGGATATGCACAATCATTCGATTTACGACCTTCATTTAGCCATCTATCTAGGGGTGCCAGGCCTTGGATTTGGTGAGCTTGGTGTCCAACAGTGACCAGAGGCTCGACCAAAATGTGTTGAGAAATCGACTGTCCTGATCTAATACAATGGTTTTTTGGATTCCAAAATGTACCCAGACTCGTTCAAAGAATATCTTGCCAGTGGCCTCTATTGTGATGTTCTTCTTGCAGGCAACCAAAATCACCATCTTAGAAAAGCGATCAACAACCACAAAAACATAGTCATTTCCCCACTTGGTGGACAGGAGGCCTGACATGTAGTCCAATGAGATGGATTCCCATGGCCTGTCTGCAGTAGGATGAGGGGTTTACAGGCCCTATTTCTTAGTGTTCAGTTTGGAAATAACATAGGTAGTGAAGGACCAGATATACTTGCTGACCTCTTGTCAAAGTTTCGGCCAGTAGAAATGTTTATGTAGCATCACCACTGTCTTTTCGACGTCGAAGTGTCCTACCACCCAAATGTATTGGGCTTACTTGATCAGCTTCACTCTCTCACGTGATGGAACATAGATATGTCCCAGAGGGCACAACAACCCATCCTGAAGATGAAAATTATTGACAACTACGTTTGCACCCAACATTTGCTAGGTAGTGGAAAAGTTTGGGTCTATCTCATAGAGTTGGGGCCATCCAGAGGTCTCATGGATGCAGGAGTCTAGCACCATGGTGAGTGTCATGAATGGTGGTCTACTGAGGCAATCAATGACATGATTGGTGATTCTTGTTTTATACTTGATGTTGAGGTGGAATTGCTGAAAGTATGTGGACCACTTTTGATGGCGATCATTCTGCAATTTTCCTCGTGTCTGCATGAACTGCAGTGGCTTATGATCAGTGTGGATGATTGTCTCTTTCCCAAGAATGTAATGTCTCCACCAATGGCAGGCTTGCACAATGAAGTACATATCTTTTTCATAAGTAGGGTACTTATGGACAACATATTGTAGTGTCTCACTATGATAGGCCATGGGGTGGTCGTGCTAAGTGAGAACAGTGCCCACCACATAGTCTGAAGCATTTGTATCGATCTCAAAGGGTCGTTGCAGGTCTGGTAGTGAAATTACTAGGGTTGAGCACAAGTGCTACTTCAAATTGTTGAATTCTTGTTGTTAGGACTGGCCCCACACAAATTTCACCTTACCACCACCCCTGGTTATTTGGATGAGGGCCCATGAAATATGGGAGAATCCCAACATGAACCTGTGGTAGAAATTGGCAAGGCCCAAGAAGCTCTAAAGCTCAGTGAGTATGGTTGGGATTGTCCAGTCATGGATGACTTGGATCTTGGCTGGATCCACATGTATGTCATGTTGATCAATTATGTAGCCCAGGTAATGGACCCTGTCCATGCTGAAGGAGAATTTTTCCAAGTTGGCATATAGATTGTGTTGTCGCAGGGTGTGCAGAACCTGTTGAATATGCTGCAAGTGTTCGGCCCAAGTCTTGTTGTAAATGAGAATGTCATCCAGATACAACACTATAAAATTATTCGTGAATGGTCGTAGGATATCATCCATCATCCTCATGAAAGTGGTTGGAGAATTTGTCAAACCAAAGGGCATGACCAACCATTCAAAAAGGCCTTCCTTTGACTTGAAAGCAGTTTTCCATACATTTGTCTGTTCTATTGGGACCTGGTGGTAACCAGACTTCAGCTCAATCTTACTCAAGTATTTTTCCCCCATGAGTTGATCAAGGAGGTCATTGATTCGGGGAATCGGGTACCAGGTTTTTACTGTGATTTTATTCATAGATCGGTAGTCAATGCAGATTCATCAAGTTCCATCTTTCTTATGTAATAGCATGATTGGGCTCACACAAGGTGATGAGCTGGGACGGATGTGCCCCTTATGGAGCAGTTCTTGGATCTATCGCTTGATCTCCTCATTCTCTAACAGAGAGCGACGATAGACTAGTCCATTGGGCAGTGGTGTGTCGAGGGTCAGATCGATGGGGTGCTTGACCTGGCAGTGCAGAGGTACCCCAGTAGGTGAAGAGAAGATATCTGAGTATTCTTCCATGACCTTATCTACTTGATTCTGCTGTGTGGAGAGGTCGGTCGTAGGACCCTGGATGTGGCTGTGATCTTTTTCTTATTATGAGAGAGAATCACGAAGAAGACAAACTTCCCCATCTGAGAGATGACCTTCCTGCATTTCTTAGTAGAGATGAAGGAAATAGCACTAGGTGGGACTACCTCAAGTATCCTATACAATTTCCTATTCAAAGTAATAATAAAACTACGAGGCCTGGACTCATATACAACATGACATTTCCATAAATAAGGTTGGCCCAAAAGAACACCACAAACTTTGATTGGAGAAACACACAATACCTTGTCTTTGAAGGGCCTGATGTCGTACGACAGTCAGCACTATTGGCTGATGCGGAGATCGCTTCCTTGGCAGAGCCATCCAATGGTGTAGGGTTTTGGGTGCGATGTTGTCGACAGGTCCAGCTGCTTGATGACCTATGCTAAGATGAGGTTCTTCTAGTTACCACTATCAACAATGAAGTGCAGCGAGGTGCCTTTTACCCACATCTGTGACTGCAAGAGGCGTTCTCCTTCTTCTTGCTCATCTGGATCACCAAGATGGAGCTTGGTGGTAGCAACGGTGGCACTGGGTTCAGCGTCAATTATCCATATTCCCATTACTAGTTCTAGCTATGAATCTGAACCCGAATATGATTCATAGGTTTTCACTTCGACCACCAACGACTGCTTTGAGCAGCAGTCAGCAATGTTATGCCAAGGGATCTTATGGAAGTCACACCACTTACCGATATATTTCTTTGTCTTTCTGGTGTTCTTCTTTTCTTGCGGCTTGGACTGGTTGTCTTGATACTATCCATATTTTCTTTGTCCTTTGTTCTATGGGTTGGGGCTTCCCTTTCCTAGCTTTTGTTGTGAGGGGTTCCCAGGCCCAAATTGTCGTGTCTTTTGTTTGATCTTCTGCTCAATTTTGACGGCATATCGGTAGGCTGTGCCCAAGGATGAGATGTCCAGAAATTCCATTTCGGTCTGGATGTATCTATGCATAGTGTCATGATACTTGAGCACCAGATGTCGCTCCAAATATTTTATACCCATCTTGGTGCATAAGGTATGAAATATATTTGTGAAATCTGGCATTGCTTGGTCTCTTTCTTGTCACAGTGTGGTCCATTTGGTATACAAGTCGTCATAATTTTCAACAGGGTAGTATTGTTCCTTAATAGCATCCATGAAGGATTCCCAGGTGGCCGTGACTATAAATACTGAGGTTTCCTCTGTTTTATTTTTCTCAGAAATAGTTTCCCACCAATATTTGACATGGGGAATGGCTTTGAGGAGCGCAAAAGTAATCTTTTCTCTATTCGAAAAGTTATGGACAGAAAAATACCCTTCTAGTAGATTCAACCACCTTTATACAACATATGTTTTTATTTGACCTTCAAATATAGGAATATCAAAGTTTATTTTTACCTTGAAGGGGGCGGTGCCTCCGCTCGAAGAAGATGCATCGCCTGTTGGTAGTCGTCAAAGGATTTGCGTGAAACTATACATCATCTCATTCCTTTGTTGTATGAGGGATTCCTCAATCAACAGTTTGAAAGGATCTCATGTCCCGTCATATTTATTTTCTCCTGCCATGAGAGGTCGCTTGGGCATGTGAGAGATTTTGTCCTCAAGAGAAACAAGCTTGAAACCCAACTCTTTATACTCTGCCCTTGTTGGGGACATGAATTAAGACGACAAGGAGCAGATTGCTCTGATACCACTGATCCAGATTTTATGAGAAGAATGAAATGACTACAGATTATTAACAGGTGCCTAACACAAAATAACAGAGATACAGTAAAACTGGATTTCTATTCAATAAGGAAATAAGATGAAACTGTAAAATGCAATGGAAAAAAGCTTGCTTGAATGGTGGTGGATTATATCTGAGAAGAGATGTGACGGTTGCGCTCATTCGCAAGAAGATCATTAAAATGAGGCTCTGAAGTCATTTTTACAATAAACAGGAATGCAAAAAACCCTAGACATCCAAAAACCTAATTCTAGGAGATGAAGCGCCAAAAGTCATGTGGGCCCCGTCTGGGTAAGTTAGTACATCAACTTCCCGGGATCGTAACTTTTGCATACGATCTCCGTCTTAGGCATATGATAGCCCGTTGGAAAGGTATCATTGAGGATATTCATTTTGGGGGCTCAATCATACCTTTGTATATTATTGAGAAGATCGATCCTAAAAAACCTTCATTTAGGCCCTCAAAATGGCCCCGAAAGTAAAAACAGCTAAAAATAGTAAATTTCCAAAATTGCCAAAAAACTGTTTGAGCCAGTTGGAAAAGGTGGGTGGCCACTGATATCCACCTGGATCGCTTGTCTTGCTAGCATAGTTTTTTATATATCATACCTGAGATTAGATTTTATTTCTGTAGTCATTTTTGTCTGTTGTGGTTTACCCCTAGCCATAGAGAGATTTTCCTCGTAACAGAATTGGCGACCATACTGGGGACATAATCTTCTTTTTCAAGGTTTGGATTATTTTTCTCCTTATATTTCTCTCATTTATATTGATTTTCTTGTCGTTTGACTGCTTAACAGCCTATTTTCATTTCAAGTTTGGGTTTCTTAGCCCTCTCCTTAGCCTAGTTGTGTTTTAACACATATACGTGGGTTTTTACCTGACATTCGCGTACATACATGTGTTGTCCTTCTGCAAGAGGTGTATATACGCGCTTTTCACCTGAACAATCGTGTACATCGCCCTTTGTTTCTTGGTTGTTGGGTTTGATGATTGTTGGGTAAGTTTTGATGGTTGTTAAGTCTTCTTTGGTATTTGTTATGACTGTTAAGTGTCTGTGGAATGATAGGAAACCTTTCTTTGGTTGAATTTTTGGGTGTTGCCTTTCTCATCATCCTTTTCATTTGATTGTCCTTGCATATTGGGTTGGTTGTTTGATCCTTGATATCCTACTTGGTTTGTCTATGTTTACATACAGTAGAGTTTTTATATCAGGTTGTTGTTCAGTCCTTGCATTTTCATTCTCTTATTTGAAAATACAAAAATATTAGGCATTTTACATTGTTTGAATTTGATCTCTTGAATCCTTATCAACGATCTTAGTACATGTAAAGAAAGATTGCATCTTATTTGGAATTGCAGAACTAAATTGAGAATTTCATTTTGGAAAGCATATCATTTATTGGGAATTGAAGTTGGACTTTGCATTGTATTCATATTCTTTTATTTTACTTGTTGAGTCAAAACATCACTAGTTTCACGACCGCACCTTTTTTAGTAAGCAAGGCCATTAAAAGTAACGCTGATAATTTAAAATTGATTAGTAACGATTTTATTTTCTAGGGTGCATAAACTAGCTTAGGATTTAGAGCCTTGTAATATGATTTTGTGAGTAAACTTCTCCAAGGCTATTAAATAAACATATGTATCTGACTAAGGGAGTGGAGAAATCCATTATATAATTGGTGACATCAAGAGGCTCCGCATACACCAGATTTAAACACGAGGTCATGTTAGTTTAGTTGAAGGGATATCCCCCCAATACCTTCTTAGTGTCAGATATATTTCTGGGGATCTATTCGTATATGGGGATCTTGCTAGTACCTTTATCTCTATGAGAGGCGGTGATTTCGAGGTTTCAGGCTTTGTTACCCTGCCCATACAGTGGACCTGACTTATGATTCTTCTTTTTCACATCAGTTATATCATGGTTTTTTAGTTGCTTGACATAGGTACCACATAGGTTACTTGCAAGGGTTATTTTGCAGGTACCCTAGGTTAGATAAGGGTCAGACAACACACAACCTTTATGGAGGATTACCTCTCCAGGGGGATCTGGCTGACTGGTTGTTAAGACCATGAGGGACCTTATAACTGATTTTGATACCTTTGATCTTTAGAAGGGAGTCTCAATCCCCTCTTGGGCGAGGCATGCCTACTTTAGGGAGGGAGGCCCCTTTCAGCCACTTTACCCTATTTGTGTGCATATTGGCCTTTTGATTTTATTTTGGTGTGCTTTTTGATTACTAGTTGGCCTTAGTATTTGTTTTATATCTCGAGTCTTGATTTATCATGGAGAAAAACCAACTTCCCCACAGGTCTCGCCTCTTGTTACATTTACCACTGTATTTTGAGTCTTTACCTTCTAAAAGGTGTAAATTTATCATACGTGGTACACACACCTCCACTTATCATACTTGTGATCATACGAGGATGAGTACTTAATCGAGTCAAAAATATACTGGGAGTCATTTGAATCCCATGCCTACTATAGTTAATGGTACCCCTTAATGGTTGTAGTGCAGGAGGTGCATATCATCACCTATGCTCATCCTATAGTGAATACTCAACCTATAGCCATGAACCCTTTTGGGTCTCTTTTTCACTCATCGAGCTATAATGTCCATTCCATCCATATGGCCTTAGTCCTTTTTCTTATGGTATGCCAAATTTCACATCGCATTTTTAAACCTCCATCCCAACGGCTGGTTAGAATACTAGCATTGGACTTGAGGGTACAATGCGTCCACATAATCCATTCTTGTTTGGTGGTATTCATGTCCCAAAAATGACTCCTACTATTGGAGGCTTTCTTCATTTTAACATCGGGTCTAATCCCATCCCTAATGCTTCTGGATGGATTAACCAATCTGGTGGAAATGATACTGCTTATGGTCCATCCTTTACACCCACCTCCTCTGTACCAATTCCTACCAACATGTTTTGCATGACAAATACACCTTTATCCTCTGGATTCACACCCAGAGGAGGTCAATTTCATACCTTGGGAAACCACCAACCTGGAGCCACTCCGACTGGGGGAAGTTTTTACAACCCTCATCAGAACATTCCTATTGAAATTGTGCCCAACCAACCCCTAATAAATCAATCTGGAGGAGGGTCTTACAATCCCAAACAAGGCCATGGTGCTTACTAGAACCTTGGATGGGTTGTGATTCCCCAACAACAATCTTTCTAGGGATTTTGGGGCCAGATGCCACAACCCAATCTACCTTTTCTGGCCACGCTCAATCTGCCAGACTTGTCTAAGTTAATGAACGACCCTGTGTTTCATGATTTGACATGCCCCCCCCGTCCCCACTAAGATTCCTTTGAATATTCCAAAATTCGAGGGTAAAACATGGTGAGGACCCTGGTGATCACGTTACCACTTTTCACCTTTGGTGCTCTTCGAATTCCCTTAACAAGGATTCTATTTGGTTAAGATTCTTTCAACGCACCCTCACGGGGGTTGTCGAGAAATGGTATATCGAGCTACCTTGGGGGTCATAAAAAACTTTTAATAAGCTAGTTTTAGTCTTCCTCAACGACTTCCAATTGTCAGTTCGTTACGATGTTGGCATAGAAATTGTGTTGACATTTCGTCGAGATAAGGCCACTCATATCTCAGATCACATCTAGGAGTGGCATACATGAAAGAGTTTGATCAAGGCCTACATACCTCTGGAATTCCTGCGAGAGTGGTTCCTTAAGTCCCTCTTTCCTTATATTTCCAAGGATGTTTCTACATTTGGGGTTACATATGAGGAAGAAGCAATTTTTAAAGCCCAACATTTAGATCTTATATATGCTCAGTCTAGGATGTTATACGAGATTCTTCTAGACGCACTAAGGTCAAACTATCACCCTAGACAAAATCTCGTGCCTCATTCTGATGGCATTGTAGGCTCCACCAATGTGAAATCCGCAGACTCAATGACAAGCCATTTGAAAGAGTTGTCTCTAAACCAGTCTATAGGAGGGCTAGATTATTCTGTGTCCTCCAATCCCACTCAGTCGGTGGATGTGCATTCTATGAAATAGTCCACCAACCTAAATGGTAATGAGAAACCAAGAGGGAATAAAAATAAATTTTGTAATAATAATCGTAAGGGTGGGAGGAATAATAAACCCAGGGACAATGGTAATAATGAGAAGTTGAATAATAATGTTGGTGAGGGAAAGAAAGAAAGGAGGAAGGTGAAGTTTCCTTGTAAGCTTTGTACAGACAACCACCTTACCCATTTATCCCCCAAACGTTCGGAAGTTGTGAGGATTTTATCTCTACCACCTGACATGCTGACTAATCCTTTTCCACATAACCAACACATGGCCTCGAGCTCCTCGAATTCTGAAAATGTGGCGAGTGGGAGTCAAAACCCATCAACGCAAGATGGTGACCGTTTATGCATCAATATGGTTAAATATGAGATTAATGTAGCCATTAGGTCTCATGATTACAGTTCTCCATAGAATGTACCTGGTCTAGAGTCTCCCCCTCCTCCATAGACTCCCTTACAGATCGAAAAAATAGAGCCCCTGCCTCATATTTGAAATGAGTACTCAAGCGCTCTACCCATAATCCTAATTCTAGAGCCACCTAGAATTACTCTATTGTTGAGGACCTGGGTCAAATCCCTTGTGTGATGTTGGCTCTGGAGATACTCCATATGTGTCCTTCACAAAGGAATTCCTTGCTATTTGCGTTAGGAGCTCTAGATCCTTGTGGCTCGAAAGTTATCAAGTTTGACATCACAAATGTGAAGCCTCGCTTGCCTTACCATGTGGCATTCCAAATACACGTGGGTTACTCAAATTATACCATCAAATGTACGGTCATTGATGAAGGTGTTGTAACATGTGTGATGTCCCTGTTCTGTTGGAAATCCCTCGACTCTCCGATCCTTTCTCAGTCTCCGACCATGTTGACTGCTTTTGACGGTCGCTCCTTTCACCCTCATGGTATTCTTCCTGCCTTTATTGTCCAGTTAGGTGGGAAGAAGGTAGAGGTGGATGTCGAGGTGGTTGATGCACCCCTCGACTATAACTTGTTACTAGGATGCAATTTCACTTACGCTATGCCTGCAATCGTATTGTCCATTTTTCATACTCTTTGTTTTCCTCATGATGAGAATATCGTGACGATCAACCAGTTTTCCTTTGTGTACGCTAGCCCCAATGCATCTGTTGGACCGTTGATCCGCATGATTGAAAATTCTCAGCTGGAAACTGAGAATATCAGTATCGGAGTGTATTCATCCCTTATGGGTACATTCAACTTCATGGCATTGGTTCACCATATATACGCCATGTCCAGTAGGCTTGTTTCGTCAGAGAGGTTTGCTCCTTTCCGCACTTCCTATTTTAACGATCCTTGGACCCTACCTTCCATGACGATGTCTTGTGAAGGTCAGTTACATTATGGAGTGGCCATGCCACTATCGACAATAGATATTTCATATCAAAATGTTCTTGACTCTTCCACCAATCCGTATCTTGTTACCTTGTAGACGGGCAAGGAGGATCCTGTTTTGGAGCCCGTGTGGGCCACATCATCATATTTTTCACGTGATTTCCTTGATGAGACTTTGACTTTGGATGAATATATAATTGATTCCATGAATGGTTCTGGCAAACCTTGGGATGATATGCATCATCACTCCTATTTCCTCCTAGAGCTTGCCAAAATTGTGCAAGTTGATTTTAGATCTACTTTGAGCGAGATAGTTGGTCACGTCGTAGTTCCACTTGATCCAGATGGATATCAGTGGCCACCCACCTTTTCCAACTAGCTCAAAACAGCTTTCTGACATTTTTGGCAATTTACTATTTTTAGCAGTTTTTACTTCCGGGGCCATTTTGAGGGCCTAAATGAAGTTTTTTCGGTATCAAGCTCCTTAGTGATAGCCAAAGGCATGATTGATCCCCCAAAATGAATCTCATCGATGATACCTTTCCAACGGGCTATCACACGCCTAAAATAGAGATCGTATGCAAAAGTTACGACACCGGGAAGTTGATGTACTAGCTTACCCAAACGGGGCCCACATGACTTTTGGCGCTTCATCTCCTAGGATTAGGTTTTTGGATGTCTAGGGTTTTTGGAATTATTTATTATTGTAAAAAATCCTTCAGAGCCTCATTGTAACCTTCTTCTTTCGAATGCACACTGTCGTCACATCTCTTCTCAGAGATAAGCCACCACCATTCCAGCAAGCTTGTTTCCACTGCATTTTACAGTTTCATCTTATTTCGTTATTGAATAGAAAACCAGTTTTACTGTATCTCTGTTATTTTTTTTTAAGCACCTATTAATAATCTGTATTCATTTCTTTCTGCTCATAAAATCCATATCAGTTGTATCAGAGCAGTCTTCTCCTTGTCGTCTTAATGCATGTCCCCAACGAGGTCAGAGTACAAAGAGTTGGGTCTCGAGCTTGTTTCTCTTGAGGACAGAAGCTCTCGCATGCCCAAGCGACCTCCCATGGCAGGAGAAAATAAATATGATGGGACAGGAGATCCTTTCAAACTGTTGATTGAGGAAGCCCTCACCCAACAGAGGAACGAGATTATGGATAGTTTCACACAAATCCTTCGGCGACTACCAACAGGCGACGCATCTTCTTCGAACGGAGGCGTTGCCCCCTTCAATGTACAAATAAAATTTGATATTCCTATATTTGAAGTTCAGATAGAACCAGATGCTTTAGAAAATTGGTTGAATCTACTAGAAGGGTATTTTTCTGTTCATAAATTTTCGGATAGAGAAAAGATTACTTTTGCGCTCCTCAAAGCCATTCCCCATGTCAAAGATTGGTGGGAAACTTTCTGTGAGAAAAAGGAAACAGAGGAAACCTCATTATTTTTAGTCACGGCCACCTGGGAATCCTTCAGGGATGCTATTAAGGAACAATACTACCCTGTCGGAATTTATGACGACCTGTATACCAAATGGACCACACTGCGGCAAGAAAGAGACCAAGCCGTGCCAGATTTCACAAATATCTTCCATACCTTGTGCACCAAGTTGGGTATCAAAGATTCGGAGCAACATCTGGTGCTCAAGTATCGCGGTGCTCTGCATAGATACATCCAGACCGAAATGGAACTTCTGGACATCTCATCCTTGGGCACGGCCTACCGATATGTCGTCAAAATCGAGCAGAAGCTCAAACAAAAGACACAGAAATTTGGGCCTGGGAACCCCTCACAACAAAAGCCAGGAAAGGGTGGCCCCAACCCACCGAACAAAGGACAAAGCAAAGATGGGTAGTATCAAGACAACCAGTACAATACGCAAGCAAAGGACACCGTAAAGATAAAGAAAGATACCAGGAAGTGGTGTGACTTCCATAAGAGCCCTTGGCATAACACTGCTGACTTTCACTCGAAGCAGTCGCTGGTGGCCGAAGTGAAAGCCTCTGAATCAGATGTAGATTCTGGCTCCGAGACAGAACTAGAAAGGGGAAGACAGATCATTGACACAGAACCCAGTGCCACCGTTTCTACCACCAATCTCCAGCCTGGTGAACCAGATGAGCCAGAAGAAGGAGAGTGCCTCTTCCATTCACAGATGTGGGTAAAAGTCACCCCGCTGCACTTCATCATTGATAGCGGTATCCAGAAGATCCTCATCTCAACAGATGTTGTCAAGCAGCTAGCCCTGTCAACAACACCGCACCCACAACCCTACACCATTGGATGGCTCCGCCAAGGAAGCGATCTCCGTGTCAGCCAACAGTGTCAACTATAATACGGCATCAAGCCCTTCAAAGACGAGGTATTGTGTGATGTTTCTCCTCTCGAAGTTTGTGATGTTCTTTCGGGCCAACCTTATTTATGGAAACGTCATGTTGTATATGAGTCTAGGCCTCGTAGTGTTATTATTACTTTGAATAGGAAATTGTACAGGATACCCGAGGCAGTCCCACCTAGTGCTATTTCCTTGATCTTTGCTAAGAAATGCAGGAAGGTCATCTCGCAGATGGGGAAGTTTGTCTTCTTCGTGATTTTCTCTCAAAACAAGCGAAAGATCGCAGCCACATCCAAGGACTATGTGGCTGATCTCTCCACACAACAGAAGCAAGTAGATAAGGTCATGGAAGAATACTCAGATATCTTCTCCTCACCTATAGGGGTACCACTGCACTGCCAAGTCAAGCACCCCATCGATCTGACCCCCGGCACACCGCTGCCCAATGGGCCAGTCTATCGTCGCTCTTTGTTAGATAATGAGGAGATCAAGCGATAGATCCAAGAACTTCTCCACAAGGGGCACATCCGCCACAGCTCACCACCTTGTGGGAGCCCAACCGTGTTGGGACAGAAGAAAGATCGAACCTGGCGACTTTGTATTGATTATCGGGCTCTGAATAAAATCACTTTCAGAAACCAGTACCCGATTCCCCGAATCGATGACCTCCTTGATCAACTCACGGGGGCCAAATACTTCAGTAAGATTGATCTAAAGTCTGGCTGCCACCAGGTCCCGATAGAACAGACAGATGTATGGAAGACCACCTTCAAGTCAAAGGAAGGACTTTTTGAATGGTTGGTCATGCCCTTTGGTTTGACAAATTATCTAGCCACTTTCATGAGGATGATGGATGATATCCTGTGACCATTCACCAATAATTTTGTAGTGGTGTATCTGGATGACATTCTAATTTACAGCAAGACTTGGGCCGAACACTTGCAGCATATTCAGCAGGTTCTGTACACCCTGCGGCAGCACAAGCTATACACCAACCTGGAAAAATGCTCCTTCGGCATGGACAGGGTCCATTACCTGGGCTACATCATTGATCAGCATGGTGTACATGTGGATCCATCCAAGATCCAAGTCATCCGTGACTGGCCAACCCCAACAACACTCACTGATCTTCGGAGCTTCTTGGGACTTGCTAATTTCTGTCGCAGGTTCGTGTTGGGTTTTTCCCATATTGCATGGGCCCTCGGCCAAATAAACAGGGGTGGTGGTAAGGAAAAATTTTCGTGGGGCCAGTCCCAACAACAAGCGTTCAATGATTTGAAGTAGCGCTTGTGCTCAGCCCTAGTACATTCACTACCGGACCTGCAGCATCCCTTTGAGATCGAGACAGATGCTTCAGACTATGTTGTGGGCGTCATTCTCACTCAGCATGGCCACCTCGTGGCCTATCATAGTGACACACTGTCTGATACTATCCGTAAGTACCCTACCTACGATAAAGAAATGTACTCCATTGTGCAAGCATGCCGCCAGTGGAAGCATTACATTCTTGGGAAGGAGACAGTCATCCACACTGATCATAAGCCACTGTAGTTCATGTAGACATAGGGAAAACTGTAGAATGACCGCCATCAAAAGTGGTCCACATACTTACAGAAATTCCACCTCAACATCAAGTATAAAACAGGAAGCACCAATCGCGTTGTTGATTGCCTCAGCAGACTACCAGTCGCAGTACTCACCACGATGCTAGAATCTTGCGGCCATGAGACATCTGGATGGCCCAAACTCTATGAGACAGACCTTGACTTCGCCACCACCTACCAAATGTTGTGTGCAAATGCAGTTGTCGATAATTTCCATCTTCAGGATGGGTTGTTATGTCATTTGGGCCATATCTGTGTTCCATCAAGTGAGCGAGCGAAGATAATCTGGGAAGCCCACTACAACCATATGGCAGGACACTTCGGCATCAAAAAGACAGTGGCGATGCTACATAAACATTTCTACTGGCCGAAACATCGACAGGAGGTCGGCAAGTATATCAGGTCCTGCACTGCCTGCGCTATTTCCAAACCAACCACTAAGAAACAGGGACTGTACACCCCTCTTTCTACTCCTGACAGGGCATGGGAATCCATCTCAATGGACTACATGTCGAGCCTCCCATCCACCAAGTGGGGAAATGACTGTGTTTTTGTGGTTGTTGATAGTTTTTCTAAGATGGCGATTCCGGTTGCCTGCAAGAAGAGCATCACAGCAGAGGCCACTGCCAACCTCTTCTTTGAACGAGTTTGGGTACATTTTGGAATCCCACAAACCATTGTATCAGATCGAGATATTCGATTTCTCAGCACATTCTGGTCAATCCTCTGGTCACTGCTAGACACCATGCTCACCAAATCCACGGCCTTCCACCCCCAGACAGATGGCCAAACCGAGGTTGTAAATCAAATGATTGTGCATATCCTTTGCATGTATAATTCAAAGAACCCTTGCATATGGGATGAGAGCCTTCCCTATTTCCAGCATAGCTACAACCAAGCCTTGCATAGCTCAACCGGCCACAGCCCCTTTCAAGTGGGGTTGGGATTCCAACCATTGGGTCCCATAGATGTTTCACTTCCCCTTGCGGTCACTTTGACTGAATCATCTCCTGCTCCAACTGATTCTAACAAATCCACCCAGTTCATTGAGTGGATCCAGCACATCCACCAACAGGTTCAGGATATCCTACAGAAGTCCAATGACAAGTACAAACAGTGCCATGATCAACATCGGGTGCCGCATAATTTTCAAGTGGGCGACAAAGTTTGGTTGCACTTGCAGAAAAAACGCCTTACAGGACCCAATTGGAAGCTTCGCCCACTCTGTTATGGACCTTACACTATCACCAAGGCTATGGGGGATAATTCTTTTGAGCTCAACATTCCTCCTTTCCTTGGCCTGCACCTAGTGTTCAACGTGGATCTCCTTCGCCCTTATTTCCCACCATTATTGGACACCTCAGAAGTAGCAGAACAGCTGACACCAACAGAGCTCAACCCCGACTACATACAACAGGAATCCAATGATCATATTATGGACAGACAGATCAAGGGCACGCAACAACAAACGATC
The DNA here is from genome assembly GCA_009831015.1 of Picea engelmannii. NCBI lineage: Eukaryota > Viridiplantae > Streptophyta > Pinopsida > Pinales > Pinaceae > Picea > Picea engelmannii. The sequence continues at coordinate 2,057,470 of ML783398.1, read as the reverse complement.
CAGCTTTATCGAGTCGTCAAAGCAGGGCAGCTCCTGCACCAAGGCAAGTGGCTCACCTGAGGCCAAATTTAGCAGAAATTTCCTCATCTAATGGGGGACCTCAATGCAATCGAGACCATTGCTTCCTAAGGAGGGAGGATTGATCTAGATGGATATCAGTGGCCACCCACCTTTTCCAACTGGCTCAAAACAACTTTCTGACATTTTTGGCAATTTACTATTTTTAGCAGTTTTTACTTCCGGGGCCATTTTGAGGGCCTAAATGAAGTTTTTTTCAGTATCGAGCTCCTCAATGATAGCCAAAGGCATGAATGATCCCCCAAAATTAATCTCCTTGACGATACCTTTCCAACAGGCTATCACACACCTAAAACGGAGATCGTATACAAAAGTTACGACCCCGGGAAGTTGATGTACTAGCTTACCCAAACGGGGCCCACATGACTTTTGGCGCTTCATCTCCTAGGGTTAGGTTTTTGGATGTCTAGGGTTTTTGGCATTCTTTCTTATTGTAAAAAGTCCTTCAGAGCCTCATTGTAACCTTCTTCTTGAGAATGCACATTTCTTTCACATCTCTTCTCAGAGATAAGCCACCACCATTCCAGCAAGCTTGTTTCCGCTGCATTTTACAGTTTCATCTTATTTCGTTATTGAATAGAAAACCAGTTTTGCTGTATCTCTGTTATTTTTTGTTAAGCACCTGTTAATAATCTGTATTCATTTCTTTCTACTCATAAAATCCAGATCAGTGGTATCAGAGCGGTCTGCTCCTTATTGTCTTAATGCATGTCCCCAACAAGGTCAGAGTACAAAGAGTTGGGTCTCGAGCTTGTTTCTCTTGAGGACAGAAGCTCTCGCACGCCCAAGTGACCTCCCATGGTAGGAGAAAATAAATATGATGGGACATGAGATGCTTTCAAACTATTGATTGAGGAATCCCTCACCCAACAGAGGAACGAGATGATGGATAGCTTTGCGCAAATCCTTCGGTGATTACCAACAGGCGATGCATCTTCTTCGAACGGAGGCGTTGCCCCCTTAAATGTACAAATAAACTTTAATATTCCTATATTTTAAGGTCATATAGATGCAGATGCTTTAGACAAGTGGTTGAATCTACTAGAAGGGTATTTTCTATTCATAAATTTTTGGATAGAGAAAAGATTACTTTTGCGCTCCTCAAAGCCGTTCCCCATGTCAAAGATTGATGGGAAACTTTCTGTGAGCAAAAGGAAACAGATGAAACCTCATTATTTTCAGTCACGGCCACCTGGGAATCCTTCAGGGATTCTATTAAGGAACAATACTACCCTGTCGGAAGTTATGACAACCTGTATACCAAATGGACCACACTGCGACAAGAAAGAGACCAAGCAGTGCCAGATTTCACAAATATCTTCCATACCTTGCGCACCAAGTTGGGTATCAAAGATTCAGAGTGACATCTAGTGAAAAAGTATCGCAGTGCTATACATAGATACATCCAGACTGAAATGGAATTTCTAGACATCTCATCCTTGGGCGCGGCCTACCGATATGTCGTCAAAATCGAGCAGAAGCTCAAACAAAAGACGCGGCAATTTGGGCCTGGGAGCCCCTCACAACAAAATCTAGGAAAGGGCGGCCCCAACCCACTGAACAAAGGACAAAGAAAAGATGGGAAATATCAAGACAACCAGTACAAGCCGCAAGCAAAGAAGGACACCGGAAAGACAAAGAAAGACACCGGGAAGTGGTGCGACTTCCATAAGAGCCCTTGGCATAACACTGCTAACTGTCACTCGAAGCATTCGTTGGTGGCCAAAGTTAAAGCCTCTGAATCAGATGTAGATTCTAACTTCGAGATGTAACTAGAAAGGGGAATATGGATCATTGATGCAGAACCCAGTGCCACCGTTGCTACCACCAAGCTCCAACCTGGTGAACCAGATGAGCCAGAAGAAGGAGAGCGCCTCTTCCATTCACAGATGTGGGTAAAAGGAACCCCGCTGCACTTCATCATTGGTAGCGGTAGCCAGAAGAACCTCATATAAGCAGAGGTCGTCAAGTGGTTGGCCCTGTCAACAACGCTACACCCACAACCCTACACCATTGGATGGCTCCACCAAGGAAGCGATCTCCGTGTCAGCCAACAGTGTCGAATGTCATATGGCATCAAGCCCTTCAAAGACGAGGTATTGTGTGATGTTTCTCCTCTCGAAGTTTGTGATGTTCTTTTGGTCCAACCTTATTTATGGAAACGTCATGTTGTATATGAGTCTAGGCCTCATACTGTTATTATTACTTTGAATAGGAAATTGTACAGGATACCCGAGGCAGTCCCACCTAGTGCTATTTCTTTGATCTCTGCTAAGCAATGCAAGAAGGTCATCTCACAGATGGGGAAGTTTGTCTTCTTCATGATTTTCTCTCAGAACAAGCGAAATATCACAGCCACATCCAAGGTCTCTGCGGCCGATCTCTCCACACAGCAGAAGCAAGTAGATAAGGTCGTGGAAGAATACTCAGATATCTTCTCCTCACCTACAGGGGTACCTCTGCACTGCCAGGTCAAGTACCCCATCGATCTGACCCCTGTCGCACCACTTCCTTATGGGCCAATCTATATTCACTCTTTGTTAGAGAATGAGGAGATCAAGTGACATATCCAAGAACTACTCCACAAGGGGCACATCCACCCCAGCTCATCACCTTGTGGGAGCCCAATCGTGCTAGTACAGAAGAAAGATGGAACTTGGAGACTCTGTATTGATTACCAAGATCTGAATAAAATCACTGTCAGAAACTGGTACTCGATTCCCCGAATCGATGACCTCCTTGATCAACTCATGGGGGCCAAATACTTTAGTAAGATTGATCTAAAGTCTGGGTACCACCAGGTCCCGATAGAACAAACAGATGTATGGAAGACCGCCTTCAAGTCAAAGGAAGGACTTTTTGAATGGTTGGTCATGCCCTTTGGTTTGACAAATGCTCCAGCCCCTTTCAAGAGGATGATTGACGATATCCTGTGACCATTCACCAATAATTTTGTAGTGGTGTATCTGGATGACATTCTAATTTACAGCAAGACTTGGGCCGAACACTTGCAGCATATTCAATAGGTTTTGCACACCCTGCAGCAGCACAAGCTATACACCAACCTGGAAAAATGCTCCTTCAGCATGGACAGGGTCCATTACCTGGGCTACATCATTTATCAGCATGGCGTACATGTGGATCAAGCCAAGATCCAAGTCATCCGTGACTGGCCAGCCCCAACAACACTCACTGAGCTTCGGAGCTTCTTGGGACTTGTTAATTTCTACCACAGGTTCGTGTTGGGTTTCTCCCATATTGCATGGGCCCTCATCCAAATAAACAGGGGTGGTGGTAAGGAAAAATTTGCGTGGGGCCGGTCCCAACAACAAGCGTTCAATGATTTGAAACAGCGCTTGTGCTCAGCCCCGGTACTTTCACTACCAGACCTGCAACATCCCTTTGAGATCGAGATAGATGCTTCAAACTATGTTGTGGGCATCGTTCTCACTCAGCACGACCACCCCGTGGCCTATCATAGTGAGACACTGTCCGATACTGTCCATAAGTAGCCTACTTATGACAAAGAAATGTACTCCATTGTGCAAGCATGCCACTAGTGGAGGCATTACATTCTTGGGAAGGAGATAGTCATCCACACTGATCATAAGCCACTACAGTTCATGCAGACATAGGGAAAACTGCAAAATGACTGCCATCAAAAGTGGTCCACATACTTGCAGCAATTCCACCTCAACATCAAGTATAAAACAGGAAGCACCAATCGCATCGCTGATTGCCTTAGCAGACCACCAGTCGCAGTACTCACCACGGTGCTAGAATCTTTCCGCCATGAGACATCTAGATGGCCCCAACTCTATGAGACAGACACTGACTTCGCCACCACCTACCAAATGTTGGGTGCAAATGCAGTTGTCGATAATTTCCATCTTCAGGATGGGTTCTTATGTCATCTGGGCCATATCTATGTTCCATCAAGTGAGCGAGTGAAGCTGATCTGGGAAGCCCACTATAGTCGGGTGGCAAGACACTTCAGCATCGAAAAGACAGTGGCGATGCTACAGAAACATTTCTACTGGCTGAAACTTCGACATGAGGTCGGCAAGTATATCATGTCTTGCACTACCTGCGCTATTGCCAAACTGACCACTAAGAAATAGGGCATGTACACCCCTCTTCCTACTCCTGACAGGCCATGGGAATCCATCTCAATGGACTACATGTCGGGCCTCCCATCCACCAAGCGGGGAAATGATTGTGTTTTTTTGGTTGTTGATCGTTTTTCTAAGATGGCGATTCTGGTTTCCTGCAAGAAGAGCATCATAGCAGAGGCCACTGCCAAGATCTTCTTTGAACGAGTTTGGGTACATTTTTGAATCCCACAAACCATTGTATCAAATTAGGATAGTCGATTTCTCAGCACATTCTAGTCGAGCCTCTGGTCACTGCTGGACACCAAGCTCACCAAATCCACGGCCTTCCACCCCCAGACAGATGGCCAAACCGAGGTTGTAAATCGAATGATTGTGCATATCCTTCACATGTATAATTCAAAGAACCCTCTCATATGGGATGAGAGCCTTCCCTATGTCCATATAGCTACAACCGAGCCTTGCATAGCTCAACCGGCCAAAGCCCCTTTTAAGTGGGGTTGGGATTCCAACTATTGGGTCCCATAGATGTTTCACTTCCCCTTGCGGTCACTTCGACTGACTCATCTCCTGCTCCAACTGAAGCTGACAAAGCCACCCGGTTCATTGAGCGGATCCAACACATCCACCAACAGGTTCAGGATATCCTACAGAAGTCCAATGACAAGTACAAACAGCGCCATGATCAACATTAGGTGCCGCATAAGTTTCAAGTGGGTGACAAAGTTTGGTTGCACTTGCAGAAAGAATGCCTTACAGGACCCCATCAAAAGCTTCGCCCACTCTGTTATGGACTGTACACTATCACCAAGGCCGTGGGGGATAATTTTTTTGAGCTCAACATTCCTCCTTTCCTTGGCCTGCACCCAGTGTTCAACGTGGATCTCCTTCGCCCTTATTTCCCACCATTATTGGACACCTCAGAAGTAGCAGAACAACTGACACCAATAGAGCTCAACCCTGACTGCATACAACAGGCATCCAATGATCAGATTGTGTAGAGACAGATCAAGGGCACTCGACAACAAAGGATCCAGCTTTATCGAGTCCTCAAAGCAGGGCAGCTCCTGCACCAAGGCAAGTGGCTCACCCGAGGCCAAATTCAATAGAAATTTCCTCATCTAATGGGGGACCTCAATGCAATGGAGACCATTGCTTCCTAAGGAGGGAGGATTGATCCATATGGATATCGTTGGCCACCCACCTTTTCCAACTTGCTCAAAACATCTTTTTGACATTTTTGGCAATTTACTATTTTTAGCAGTTTTTACTTCTGGGGCCATTTTGAGGGCCTAAATGAAGTTTTTTCGGTATCGATATCCTCAATGATAGCCAAAGGAATGATTGAGCCCCAAAAATGAATCTCCTCTATGATACCTTTCCAATGGGCTATCACACGCCTAAAACAGAGATCGTATGCAAAAGTTACGACCCCAGGAAGTTGATGTACTAGCTTACCCAAACGGGGCCCACATGACTTTTGGCGCTTCATCTCCTAGGGTTAGGATTTTGGATGTCTAGGGTTTTTTGCATTCTTTCTTATTGTAAAAATTCCTTTAGATCCTCATTGTAACCTTCTTCTTGCGAATGCGCGCTGCCGTCCCATCTCTTCTCAGAGATAAGCCGCCACCATTCCAGCAAGCTTGTTTCCGCTGCGTTTTACAGTTTCAACTTATTTCATTATTGAATAGAAAACCAGTTTTATTGTATCTCTGTTATTTTGTGTTAAGCACCTGTTAATAATCTGTATTCATTTCTTTCTGCTCATAAAATCAAGATCATTCCGCACTTTCTATTTTAATAATCCTTGGACCCTACCTTCCATGACGATGTCTTGTGAAGGTCAATTACATTGTGGAGTGGCCATGCCACTATCGATAATAGATATTGCATATCAAAATGTTCTTGACTCTTCCACCAATCCATATCTTGTTACCTCGTAGACGGGAAAGGAGGATCCTGTTTTGGAGCCCGTGTGGGCCACATCATCATATTGTTCACATGCTTTCCTTGATGAGACTTTGACTTTGGATGAATATATAATTGAGTCCATGAATGGTTCTGGCAAACCTTGGGATGATATGCATAATCAATCCTATTTCCTCCTCGAGCTTGCCAAAATCGAGCAAGATGATTTTAGATCTACTTTGAGTGAGATAGTCAGTCACGTCGTAGTTCCACTTGATACGCATGGGATTTATGCCAAAGGAAACATGGCGAGTATCTCCCCTACCATAATGATCGATATCTCTCGTACTCCTGGCAAGATTGAAAGTTTATACATCGTTGTGGATTGTTCTCCAGAAGAAATTTTGATCTACACCGAATTTTTCAAGGAATTCCGAGATGTATTCGCTTGGTCATATGAAGAGATGTCGGGAATCGACCCTCAAATTGTCAAACATGAGATTAAAAATTACCCAGATGCTAAGCATGTTTGACAATGTCTTAGATCTATCAATCCAAGGAAGGCCCCTACTATTAAGTCAGAAGTAGAAAAACTGCCTAATGATGGCTTTACGTACCCAGTTCCCTTGATTGAAAGGGTATCCAATCATGTTCCTGTGAATAAAAAGAAAGGAACCATCTGTGTATGCATGGATTTTCATGACCTAAATAAAGTATGTCCTAAAGACAACTTCCCGACACCCTTCATCAATCAGAGTCTCTACGAGTGTGCGGGGAGCGAGGTTTTTTCTTTCATGGATAGATTTTCAGGGTATAACCAAATTCATATTAAACCCGAGGACCAACATAAGACGGAATTTATTTTCCCTTGGGGTACTTTCACATACCGAAATATGCCTTTCGGCCTTAAAAATGTCAGAGTAACCTTCCAATGTGCTATGACCTTCGCATTTCATGATCTCAAGCATATAGTCGAATCCTATCTCGATGATCTTGTTGCTCACTCCAGTAGGAGAGTGGATCACCATAAGAACCTTCGGCTGGTCTTTGAAAGATTTCACCATTATCGCATCCGGTTGAACCCTCATAAATGAATCTTTTGTGTTAGGTCAGGTTGACTTCTAGGATTTTTAGGCTCTGAGACTGGGATCATGGTAGATTCATTAAAGGTTGAGGCAATAGTTCGATTGCATCCCTCGTGCACTATTCACCAAATTCAAGGTTTACAGGGTAAAGCTAATGTTTTACAACAGTTTATAGTAAACTATGCCAATATTAATAAGGGGTTCATGCATCTCTTAAAGAAGGACACTCCTTTTATCCGGGATGAGCAAGCCCAGGAATACTTCGATGCTTTGAATAAATCGTTGTTATCGACGCCTCTGCTGAAGTCTCCAGATTACGGTAGAGATTAATTATTTTATGTCTCTACGTCCAAAGAGACGATTCGTATCATTTTGGTTCATAAGGATGATGAGCTCTGTGAGAACGTTATTTACTATCTTAGTTGAAACTTAGTCGGCCTTGAACTCAAATATTCTCATGTTGAAAATATAGCTTTGGTTGTCGTTCACGCAGTTCAACGACTACGACATTATATATTTCTCTGCAAAAATTTTGTGGTTGTTGATGTCAATCCATTTCAATACGTCCTTACAAGGCGTATCATAGAGGAAAAGTACAATAAATGGATTTTCATTCTACAAGAGTTCAACCTTAATTTTGCTTCTGCGAAATCCAAAAAATCACTAGTTTTTGCAAAGTTAATATCTGACTTCCCCCGATTAGAAGAGGATGTTATTCATTTTGATTCATTTTCCGATGAACACATTTTCCTTGTCTCGTCGTCTGACCCCTAGTATGGATATATTGTTCTCTATCTTCAAACATTGAATTTCCCTCAGCATCTCTCGCGAGATGACTGGCGGCGTATATGATACCAAGCTAAGAACTACCTTATCTTCAGTGACACTCTATATCATTGAGGAGTAGACAATATCTTACGTCATTGTTTAACTCACAAAGAATCTGAGTCTGTTCTAAATGAATTCCATAGTGGGGCTTGTGGTGGTCATCTATCTGGGCTTGCGACGACCCAGAAAATTTTGCGAGTCAATTATTTTTGTACATCTATATTTAAATATTGCGTTGAAGTGGTTAAGAAGTGTCACCCATGCCAGGTGTTCACTTGGAAAATGTGCTCAAATCCATCCCCTCTCCATCTAGTCATTACAGTCGGTCCCTTCACCAAGTGGGGGGTGGACTTTGTGGATTGTAACCCAAATTCAGTTGGGGGGCATGAACACATTATCGTGGCCATAGACTAATTTACTAAGTGGGTCAATGCCATGCCTACAGTTAAATCCAATGGGAATATTGTCACCCTCTTTGTATTCAATCAAATTATAGTAAGGTTCAAAATCCTGAGTGATATTTTCATTGATCATGGCAGTCACTTTCAGGATGAAATGATGAAAGAACTAGCATCTAAAGTGGGGTTTAAGAACGATCATTATTCCCCTTAATACCCCCAGGAAAATGGACAAGTAGAGGTCATGAACAAGTCTCTCAACACCATTTTGCATAAAACTGTCATCCAGAGCAAATCCGACTGGCATATCATGCTTTAACCAGCACTTTGGACATACCAAACCTTGGTAAAGACTTCCACCGGTTTTTCTCCTTTCAAGTTAGTACACGGTGTGGATTTGATATTACCTATTGAATGTGAAATCCCTTCCCTTATATTGGAATTTGTGCTCCTACCTGACACTTCCGATCTCGAATAATGCCTCATACACCTAGAGAATCTAGATGAGCAGCGTCGAGACGCTTCTACGGTTATCAAAGAAAATAAAAGATGTTTAAAGGTACAATACGATAAGTCTGTCTGTCCTTGAATGTACGTTGAGGGTGAATTGGTCCTTCTATATGATCAAACCAAAGAACCATTGGGGCAAGCAAGTTCAAACCCATGTGACATGGTCCCTATATCATGTGACGTGTCTTAGAAAGACGAGCAAGGAACATGTTAGCTAAGCCTAGGAATGGGCTCTATTTGAAAATGTATTACTCTTGAGCCCTAATCATGGGCGTAAATATTTGTATACTAATGTAATTTAGTGTATATATTTTTTCCCTTTATTTTTATCTTCATCTTGCTTATCGCGTTTTCCCTTGGTTGGCAGATGTCAACGAAGTCTTCGATCTACTTAGGATTTTCAGACGGGGCCAGTTGTGATAACCAGAACTTGGCTTCCATCGCTTGGCTTGTTTACTCACCCAAGGGTCTACTCATGTCTTCAAGTGGAGTTTTCCTAGGGCCATCCACGAATAATTTGGTCGAATATAGCGTTGTTATAGCACTTTTGCGTGATGTCATTTCAAATGGTATTCTCTCATTAGAAGTTTTCCTAGACTCTCAGTTAGTAGTGTGTCAGTTGAATGACAGTTACCATGTGTGTGAACCTACTCTAATCCAACGATTCCTACGGGTATGACTTTGAAAATATATTACGCTTGAGCCCTAAGATTGGGTGTAACTCTTTGTATACTAATGTAATTTAGTGTATATATATTTTCCCTTTATTTTTATCTTCAGTTTTCTTATCTATTTTTCCCATGGTTCGCAGATGTCAATGGAGTCTTCGGTCTACTTAGGATTCGCAGATGGGACCAGTCGTCATACACAGAACTTGGCTTCTGTCGTTTGGGTTGTTTATTCACCTAAGGATCTACTAGAGTCTTCAGGTGGCATTTTCCTAGGGCCTTCCACGAATAATGTGGCCGAATATAGCATTGTTATAGAACTTTTGCGCGATTCCTTTTCACATGGTATTCGCTCATTAGAAGTTCTCCTAGACTTCCAATTAGTATTATGTCAGTTGAACGACAGTTACCGTGTGTGTGACCCTACTCTACTCCGATGATTCCTATGGGTACGGCTTTCAGAACGACAATTTGATTTTATTTCTTATCATCACATACCTAGAATTTCTAATTATGTATCTGATGCATATGCTAATTTTGTTTTAGATTGGCATTTGTCACATAACTAAAGCAAAGAAAACATTTTTATCAATGTACACATTGTAACATAAGTTCAGCTAAAAAACCAGGTTTTTATATATATTTCAAAAAATATGATGTTATAGTACAAAATTGGGGATGACATCCTCAATATACATATATATCCGATCATACAACAGTCATGAAATCTACGCATGTGGCGCCAGATGAGTGTCATGATAACAGACTACGGCATTTGCGAGATGCCGAAAGAGTCGTACCCAAGCATGGAGCACACTTACCACCTATCGTTTCATAGCCTCTGACAAATCCTCAACCTAAAACATGGGAATCCTCTACATCAAACAAGACAGGTTGCCCTGCATGTTTTGAAGCACTCTATCTGCATCCCCTCCCATTGCCTCATCTCCTCGGTGCCTCTGATGATGTCATGGAAGTCTGTCTAGCCATCATGGACCTATGTATGCGTCACATACATGTTTAATTAGTAACTAACATCATCCAAAAATAATTTTGTTTTCCAATACAAAAAATACAAAAAAATGAAATATTTAAAAAACTTTGAAATACCTATGTCTTCATAGGCAGAACCTGGTTGTAATGGAATGTCAATATCTCCTCTTAAGTCAAACCCTGCATAAGGGTAGTCATCCAGAGCTATCACCTACCGACTCCACCAGAAGAAGAAGTCATCGTTGTAGGGTGTTGACACCCTACCACCCCCCTTCCGCCTCATCACCTCGGTCCACCTTGCCATGACTAGATCATGAGGTCCACACAGAATAATCTCAACTCTAGGGCTCAGACCTGGAACTTGTTCAAAGAAAAAATGACAAAGGATAGAAGAAAACCCTAAGTTCCTCTTACTACCTCGTTTGCATTCTGTTAGTTGGCTCTCTATGTTGGCCAGCAGTGAGGTGCACCAATCGTACACCATGAGTCACAAGAACTCCACTGAATAGAACATAAGTGGCCTCGATTCTTGGTGCAAAGAGGTCGATCCCGTGATCCATGTCAAAACTAGGACAACAATCTTGAGACTAATATTTTTTATCGCTCTAATTGGGAGTTGGCTCCCTACCTTCTCGGTCCTTGCCATGCAATGAGTGAATATGTATTCCTTGATTTTCATGCCACTCCCAACTCCCTGAGCTTTGAGTTTGACCACCTCACCTCAACGTGACAATCCTATCAATAAATATATGTCCTCAACTTCAATCCTTAATGGTTGTCCATCAAGGTTAAATCTCTCACTATCCAAATCCCAGTAGTTCACAAGCAAATATATAAATGTCACTTGAGCCCTCATACATTTGAGAGCCCAAAAATTGTATGTCCCACATATTTTCAAGGCCATTTCGGCCCCTAGATCTCTCTTCATTGCAACATCCAACTCCTCATGCTCTCTTTCTCTCCACTCTAGCACCATCCTGCAAGAGTCAAACCCATTTTTGAGTTATCAACCTTTAAAAAACATTATCCATGGACATATACGTGAGTTGTAGTGTACACAGTCGCATATAGGGATTCTTATACACTAGTTATTTTTCAAACAACCATGTATAAGTATGTGTATACGCGACTGGATAAATAGTAGCCCGCGTACACCTAAGTTTTCAAATTTTGCCCTAAATAACTTAAAAAATGAAACCTAATTACAAAATTTAATCCACTGAAAAGAAATAGGAGAGCAAGATGAATTACCTGGTCCATATGGTCGTCGATTTCGTCGCTTATAGCTCCCACAATCAACAATTGAAGTTCAGAGGCAATTTGATCCAAAATCCACTATTTGGGTAAAAAATACAAATGGTATAGTAAAATTGGTTTTTTTACTATTTATAACAAAGTTTTACCCACTTTGCATAGTTTCATTCAATATTTTGGCCTAATGGACTAATACGATAGTGGAAGAGCAGCACGCACGCATGCATGGAATACCTAACGACATTAAGGTTAGGGTTTTTGTAGTGTATTGTAATGGCTAAAAATCCAAGAATGTATAAATATATATACCTAGGTATCATAGAGGAAGCTAGTGAAAAGAGAGTGGATAAGTAGAGACGAGAGGAGTCCTGTTTTGATAAAGAGTTGTAATATTTTTCTATATGACCTAATTTTGTAAGATGTTGAGCTAGAGAGGAGTAAGGAGGGCGGGTCTTGAGGGCTAGATCACAGGATGAGGATCCTGGTGCGATCTAGTGTGCCTCATAAATAGATCTCGACCCGATTAGGAAGAGTTGTAAAGCGTGCGACGTTGTAGTTTTGGAACTGCCATAATAAAAAGGGCTTGATATCCATATCTTTGTGGACGTAGCCCAGGAGGGGGTGAACCATGGTAAAAAATGTGTTATGTGATTGAATGCATGTGTTCCTTTATTGTCTTCAATAGTTGTTTCTTTAATAAAACAAAAGACTTCATTATATTGAATGCATGATCGTGAATGATAGTTTATTTCATTAATAAGTAAACTAGAAATCTCAGTGTACATTCATAGATATCCACTCAATCCTAGGTTGCAAACACCTCAGTATTGTAGCCACCCATTAAGACTATCTCGGGTGAGACTGCACAGTACACTCTATGTGTTGCGTTTCCTTTTGGTTTACCAGCAAGACCGATAGTTTTAGAGGTTTTGTTGGAACCCCAAACAAACATGAACCCTGGGTCACTCAAGATAAAGATATAAACTCAAAGAATAATAATAGACAACAAATGGTTATGTTTCCATTGGTTGGAATAGTAGAGGATTGAGTAGATGAGATCTTTTGAAGATCTGTTAAAAGATACGCGGGAGGCAGATCAAGAGAATGCTCAAGCGAATGAGGAGAAGGAGATAAGAATGAGCTGCTAGAAGGGGATGTTGAGACCGTGGAATCCCACAAAAGTAGATATCGAAAGATGGTTGAAGATAAAATAAATGGAGTTTTCACAGAAAGATAACTGAAAACCTAGAGTAACACTGCACAAATATCTTGAGAAATACATATTTACTGATTTACATGAAGTATTTTTCTGTGATTTTACACACTTATTGCAGGAGTGGATCTTGAGATTGAAGGATAACCATGCAATGAACCAGATCTCACAGTTAGAGTGGACCTCAATTCGTATTGAGCAGTTACAGCAGGTGAACAACAAATTCACCCACGCAGTAGATTTTTGGATCGACAGTATTGTAGCAGGCTTTATAACAGAGTTTTCATTAGATACAATGAAGTCATACAGCACAGCAGAGAAATATTTTCTACGTGGGCCTCAAGGAAGGTATATTAGATCTTTGTATAATCCTATTAATATACTGCTATACAACAAAGGGGTAATGATGATGGAGTCAGACAACTAAACTTCCCTGCATGCATGGAGGAAGGGGGGACGCATTGACAGAAAGAGGAGGAATGGAAGGAGGAAAGGACAAGGGAAATAAGGAGGAACCCTTGGACCCAATCATGATGGAAGACAACTAGATCAAGTGGATCATGGAGACAGCTGGAAAGACACGCAGTGGAGTACCCTACCAATACAAGGTAAATACCAAGAAGAGAGTTGTAGTCGCAAGGGAAGGCTTGGCGAGTGATGAGGAAGAGGTAGAGGCTCTTCGGGATGTGGAGCATATTTAGGAAATCCTGCGCACAACATATGAGAGGAAGACAAGAGGTCCAACAGCGGGAAGATAAGGCAGTAATCCTATCCATATTAATGTTAGTGTGGAACCCATAAACCCATGTGCGACTAATAATCCAAATAGAACACCACCATTTAGACAACCGAATTTCAGAAGACGAAAGACAACGGGAAGTAAAACTACACAAGTCACAACATTTGGAGGAGCCAGTTTAGGAAGCACTAGTCAAGTATCTACACCACATGGAGGTAGTAGTTCAGCATTCAGGATGGCAGGACATTATCCCACCATCAAGTTACCATAATTCAAAGGAGAAGCATCAGAAGACCCAGAAAAAAATTTGTTTATCTGTGAGAATATTTGGGAAGAAAAATAGATCACAGACGAAAATACTAAACTTGCATAGCTAGCAATTACACTAAAGGATCGTGCACTGGATTGGTATATGAGTTTAGCTACAAATAATCCACCAGGGACAACTAGAATGATTGCAAACATCAAGAAATTATTGATAAATGAGTTCCAGAAGACAATTTCAGAAGATCAGTACATGAACGAGATGATAGAAATACAACAGAAACCAGGAGAATCTGTATGGGAGATTGACCAAAGATTCAAGCGACTGAAAGGAAAGTTGAAATATCTCATGACCGATATTCAGTATAGGAACATGTTTTTCAACTCACTTCTACCACACTTGAAATACCCATTTTGACAACAGAAGTTTCAGACACAGGCAGAGGCTCTGCAGGTAGCCCTGCAACTGGAAGAAAACCAATATCAGCAGATGGACCTAGCCATTGAAGAATTGAAGGAATAATTTAAGAACTTAAAGTTCCATCTAAACCAGAACAAAAGTAAGGACAAACAAGAAGTCGTTTGGTGTACCACCTGCAGGATGGAAGAACGCCACAAGAATGAATGTCCAATATTCCTGCAGTATATGGCAACAGGAATGCCAAATATGTTACCAACAGGAGGACTATGGTGCGAAATCTGTAATAAACCGATACACAATCTATATCATTTCCCAATGATGTAGAAATACCAGATAGTTCCAAAGAGTTCATATTGCAAATTTTGCAAGTCAGTGGGCCACAACGACAAAGATTGTAGAACTATGGATTTGATGCGAGAGAGGACATCAGATGCATATAGAGTGTAGGAAGAAGTGATGACTAGGAAAGCCACACCACAATTTAACCAAGTTCCAGCCCCATACAACACTATGCAGCAGCAGTATAATATTGTGCAACAACCATATAATATTGCACAACCACAGTACAACACAGCGCAACCTCGGTACAATTCCACGTAGTACAATCAGGAACCTCAGTATAACATGCCAAGAGGAGATCGATCTGGCTACAGAGGTGGAGGATGAGAAATAGGAGGATTTGGAAGAGGTATAAGACAAGTGGTATGTCATAACTTTCAACAACCGTGACATTATGCAAGGGAATGTCCACTTCCACCAGCAACTTATATGTATTGTTTTGCATCAAACCATGATATGGAAGAATGTCTGACACTATTAGTAAAGATCTAGGAAAAGAGGAATCAGAACAATCAAAACGTTCAATGGATTTCAGCAGAAGTGAGGGATGAAGGATGAAACTTCAACATAGTTACGTGCAGAGGAGCTAAAATAGGAAACGATTCAGCTCGACAAGAACCAATACAACACCAGTGGGTGAAGAAGAATTTCGAACCAAGGATATAGTTTGACACGCAGAATGAGAAGGACACATTTAAGAAAGATAGACAAGAATTCTTGAAGCAAGACACTGTATCAGCTTCAACTACACAACAAAGCAAGGAAGCACCGAAGTACATGATGCCTTCATTGTTGGATAATACCAAGGAAATGCAGCCCATGGGACAAGTAAGTACAATCAAAGTCTTTTTGAAATCATGTGTAAAACTCTTGAATGATCCATCCACTGTCCAAATATTGCAAGACATATTAGAAAATTGTAGCATTGAGATAGAAGGAAAACTAGAACAAAAAACAGTCAATCACCTACATACAAGGAGAATAACAAGTAGGGAGTTCAGGCTCAATGCCAACATCATAGATTTCAACATGGGAGATATCATATTGGATGTAGAATCCGAAGTCAGTGTATTACCAAAGAAGACATGGCAATGTATGGGAGATCCCACACTAGGATATTCACCTGTTCAACTAAAATTAGCAAACCAACACAAAGTCCTACTAATTGGTAGACTGAAAGGAGTGACAGTAGACCTGGATGGAGTGCGCACTAAAGAAGACTTTGAAGTAATTGAAATAGTGGACAACACAACACCATATCCATCATTGCTTGGATTGGATTGGGCATTTGATAACTAGGCCATAATCAATTTGAAGACATGAAAAATGACATCTGAGTCAGGAAAATACAGGATCATCACACCATTAGACCCATCAAAAGGGGAAAGGTTCATAGAACCTACTTGTTTAGACTTAGAATAAATCATCCAGTTGTAAAGAACAACTGCGCGTGATGAGGATTACATAAACCCAACTGCATATGGGATACTCAGTTGGCGGAGAATTACTTCATGTGCGACAGAATCAGAGATCAGTTTAGAGAAGTGGCAACAAAGGCTACATGAAGTTTCCACAAGAAGGTGTGCAAGAATAGACCGCGCAGTAAGATGGGCAAACACAGAGATTAGGGAACCACCCAGTTTCCATGGAGTGAATGGTATAGAAGTATTCTTGGAACAGTACAAGGATGAAGTGATAGAAAACCAGAGACTCTTAGCACTCGATATAGCACTCAAGGCCACACCTGCAAAATCGTGGGGCGCACACAAGGAAACAATCAAGGATTGGTACCAATGTAAGCGATTACTGTGCATAAGGTTCGGGGCATAACAGAAAAGAAACAAGCAGCATAAGTACGATGGCCAAGGGGCACCAGCGGAACACTTGGAGAAGTGTAGACCACTGTGGAAAATGACACCCCTAGAGGAATGGCCTCATCATTTTGTACATACCTTAGAGGGAATACTAGCAAACTGGTATACAGACCAAGAACTGTGTAGAGGAACTGTGAGATGGACGGTATTGCAACAAAATTTTACAGTCACTTTCTCATTCAAGCACGATAACCCCAACATAGATGCATCTCTTAAGAAGATAAGAGGGGTGATATTCATCATGGAACTAGAAGTCGAACTCATAATAGAAGAACAACAGCATAACAGACAGACAATAAAAGAATTGTTTTCATGCTATCATGTGCAGGAAGAAGCACAAGATGAAGATGATCTACGTGATATTTAGATCGAGGAAGAGGAAGGTGAAAGAGAAGTGGAGGGTCCACCTTTACAATCATAAGTGATTTATGCACTGATCAAGGTGAAAAAAGTCAACAATGGGACAGTTGAGAATCCCAAAATGGCCAGCATTGGATATTACTGGGATGAACAAACAGTAGAAAGCATAATAGAGTTACTGTGCGAGTACAATGACATATTTCCAACAACATTTACAAAAATGAAGGGTATAGTGGGGGAGCTAGGAGAAATGAAGATACCACTCAGAGTCGAAGCACGACCAATCAAACAGCGACCATACAGACTAAAACCAATATATAAGTTGAGATCGAATGGATACTCGAAGCTAGAATCATAGAACCTATGGAGGAATCACAATGGATAAGCCAGATGGTAGTTCAGGAGAAAAAACAAGGTGAGATAAGAATATGTGTAACTTGAGGAAGTTGAAAGATCCATGCCTACATGACCCATTCCCTACACCTTTCACGGATGAAGTTTTGGAAAAATTTGGAGGACACAAAATTTATTCATTCACTGATGGATTCTCAAGCTACCACCAGATCAAGATAGCACAAGAAGACAGATACAAGACCACATTTTCTACAAAATGGGGATCCTACCAGTACACAGTCATGTCATTTGGACTGAAGAATGCACCAGCAATATTTTCTGTAGTAGTCATCGATGCATTCAAGGATTTTATCCACCAGTTTCTAGAGGCATATTTGGATGACTGGACAGTCTATAGTTTATTAAAATACCGTGTAGAGGTCTTGCAGCTGATGTTACAAAAATGAAGTCGATGTTAGATATCATTAAACATAAAAAATATATATATTTGGAACACCACTTGGGATACTATTGGGCCATATAGTATGGAAACAAGGCTTACTAGTAGATCCTGCAAATATTGCAGTAATTGTTAACTTGCCACCACCAAATATAGTCCATCAACTAAGAGCGACATTGGGACACACAAGATACTACAGAAAATTTATCAAAGGGTACGCACAGATTACCGCGCCAATGGAAAAATTGTTAAGAAAAGATGTAAAATTTCGGTGGAATGACGATTGTCAACATGGTCTAGATACACTGAAATAAAATATGGTCACGATGCCAACACTAGTATTTCCAAACTAGGAGAAGACATTCCATGTACATGTAGATGCATCAGCCATAGCACTTGGAGATATTCTGGCGCATCCAGGAGCATGAGATTTGGACCATCCTATAGCATTCGCGAGCAGAAAACTATCAGAATCGGAACATAACTACAACACTACAGAGAGGGAAGGATTAGCTATGGTCTATGCACTACAGAAGTTTCGACATTACTTATTGGGAAAACATTTTAAGATGTTCACAGATCACTCAGCCCTTAAATAACTAGTCAACAAGCTAGTGTTGTGGGGAGAATCTGTCGATGGTTACTATTGTTTCAGGAGTTTGATTTTGAAGTAATAGTCAAGCCAGGAAAGTTGAATGCAGGACCTGACCACTTATAAAGGGTCACGAATGGTGAAGAACCTACAAATTTAGAGGACAACTTTCTGGAGGCACGGTTATTTTCAGTCCAGATCGCTGACAAATAATTTGAAGATATCATTTAATACTTAATTACAGGTATTGCGCCACAGGAATATAACACCACGTAGAATAAAAAACTGGTAGTTTGGGTTGCAGACTATCAGCCAATCGCGGGAAACTTATACAAAATGGGCACAGAAAGCATCTTGTGAACATATGTGCTAGAACATGAAAGACCAAGGGTTTTAGCAGAAGCCCAAGAGGGAATAACATGAGGACATTACACAGGAAAATATATCGTGTAGAAGGTATTGCGCGTAGGACTATGGTGTTTGACCATTCACAAAGACTTGAAAGAGTACTTCCAGAGATGTGATGTCTGTCAGAGGGTTGGTAAACCCAATAGAAGGGACAAGATTCCATTACAACCACAAGTAACTTTGCAGGTATTCGACAAATGGGCAATTGACTTCATGGGACCAATAAACCCACCATCCAAGAGAAAAGGAGCAAGGTACATTATCACTATGACAGAATACCTAACAAGATGGGTGAAAGAAGCACTAGTGAAGGATTGCAGCGCAGAAACAACAAAACACTTTCTATTAGAACAAGTAATCACTAGGTTTGGTTTCCCAAGAATTTTTATGAGTGAACAAGGCACGCACTTCATTAACAGCACTATCAAGGCTATGAACGAAGAGTTTGAAGTCCATCATCAAAAGAGCACACCATATCACCCACAGGAAAATGGCACAGTAGAAGCATTTAACAAAATCCTTGAGAATGCACTGACAAAGATCTGTAATGTCAACAGAGATGATTGGGACCTCAAAATACTAGCAATATTGTGGGAATATGAGACCACATGCAAGAAGTTGACAGGGCACATGCCATTCAAACTAGTATATGGCCAAGAATTTGTGGTGCCATTAGAATTTCGGGTACCCAGTCTACGCGCAACAGCAATTACACACATGACAAAGCGAAGCGCAGTACATGAGAGACTAAATCAG
Organism: Picea engelmannii; assembly: GCA_009831015.1. Taxonomy (NCBI): domain Eukaryota; kingdom Viridiplantae; phylum Streptophyta; class Pinopsida; order Pinales; family Pinaceae; genus Picea; species Picea engelmannii. The sequence goes on along the minus strand of ML783398.1, from coordinate 2,037,877 downwards.
TTGATGATCATGGAGGAAGATAGGATCCTAGCAGGGTTCCAACAGCACATTCAGAAGGAAAGGGAAAAATCATGGCATGACAGACATATCAAGAAGAAAACTTTGAAGGAAGGATACTTAGTATTGATGTATGACAGCAAATCCATTCAGCATCCAGGGAAACTCAGAATGCACTCGTTAGGGCGTACGAAATAAAAATTGTCATAGATGGGGGAGTCATATAGTTGAAAATCTTAGGAGGTGCAAAACTTAGAGGGATGGTCAGTGGGATTTGATTGAAGTTGTACAAGGACAGTCGACCACCCATAACTTGAAAGTCACCACGCAATTAAAAAAAAAAGATATTAAACTGTACCAACAGAGGTACGACACGTCGAAAGGAGAAAATGCACGCACACTTAGGAATACAAACCTGGTGAGGAAAATACCAACGTTCCGTTCAAAATGGAAACAAGAGGGAAAGGTAAATATGACAAAATAAGTATTAAAGAACGAAGGCAAGCGGACTTGAATGCCGGAAATGACCGACGGGACGCCACATTAATCTCTCCAATTGGAGACAGCAAGGGAGAGTAATGGTGAGTATGAAGGAACTAGAGGTTCATTGAATATATAGTAAATGTATCATCTTCAACAAGCTTCATACGATTCCCATACAAAGCATGGATGTGGGAACCAAAAGCCTATTGCAAAATAAGAAGAGACGGAGAGCGATAGAGCCTACGAAGCACAGAGCAAAGTCACAGAGGTTACAGATACCACTGAAATAGGTGAACGATCGACTTTCACCACCATGGCACCACCCAAACAAGAAGAATTGAGCCAAACTACCAGAAATTCCAGAGTTAGGACCAGGGCACAAGTACAATCGCAGGAAAGTGAACATCAGCCGCCAGAGGTCGTCAATGTAGACGAATTCCCATCACCATATACCACACCAATTAACCCCACACCTATAATAGAAGAAGCCCAACAGATAGCACTTGAGGGCATGAACGTGGATATGTCGGGAGAGGAACAGGGTCAAAAAAACCAGGGCACAGGAAACCAAGCGCAACCAGAGAACCATGAAGAAGCTTCAAGAGTCAATGGGACGCCTCCAAAGCAAACCGAAGCGACCGAACTAGATGAGCCACAGATAACCATGTCGGACTATCCATAGGAGGGAGTCGTGGAAGATGTCAAGGGCTTGTCAAAACAGTATGATGAAGAACGACCAATGGAGGTTGGAACCTCAAGTCATCCACCACCAAAAAAGGACAAGTAGTAGGTACCTAGGTCACCATGCAAGCAACTCATCACAGCCATTGTCTTTCCGTGTATACTAGAAGGGGTACAGGTGAAATCATACTTTCTAGGTTATGTCAAGAAGATAAAATACTCAAACCATGATGTAACAGACATGGAAAAGTTCCCGGCATTCATGAAGAATTTCTACCTACAGATTGTGGGTCTGGATGCATTTGGGGAACCGGTTAATCAACCACCCCAGTGGGCAGCAGGATTGGAAAAAACTAGGATTTTAGGTCTACTATAACTACCACACTTTGGTAGAGGACAATATGCAAGAAGTTGCATCAAACAATTGATGGTGGTCATACATGGTGGAGATATATGGTTGGAAAAGCTTGTCTCGATAGACGTAGAGCTCATTGTGCATATCACAGGGATGCCATCACGGGGCATGGATCCCACGCAATTTCTTGATGAAAAAAAAAAGAGAAAGCACTTGCGGAAGAGATGAAAAAGAAATATGACACTGATAGGGGGATGCGAGGAATCATCATCAAACAAATCAACGACATCGCGACAAAAATGGTCACAAAGATCATGGCCTACAAGATTCTCAGAAAATGTCGCAAGGAGGAATTCTCGACTGGGGTTGTCACAGTTGTTGCACAGTGTGCTGAGGGCACCACAGTTAGCTGGGCCCCTTATCTTTTGAATTTATTTCCATATGACTGCAAGGATGCGCATGATCTAGGAACATAATTTCATTACTCATGGTTGCCCATGCTAATAGCCATTATGGGATGGAAGGAACCGAAAGATTTATTTTTTGCCACTAGACCCAAACCAAATCATGGAGCGAGATATTTATTGCTTGGCGCCACATCAGACACTAGGAACAGAAAGATGAACTCAACTATATTCAAAGGATACCTATGTGATCTACAGAAGGCCATCACCAACCTCTAGAGAATAACACCATAGGTTGTTGCGTACTATCAATACATAGCCAACTTCAAGGCCACTCGACATGTTATGTGGATACAAGCGCGGAAGGACCCCAACAAGCAGTGGCTACAACTTCATTATTGCATCACAGAGGGAGACATAGAAATGGCTATAAAGGATTGGGAAGACGACTAGAGGATTCTAGTCCTTACGCAAGACATACCTGCGAGGACAAAGGAGGAGGAAGAAAGGTAGGAACATACAAATGTCAAGGAAGTAGGGTAGGGAGAGACATAGCCTCAGGAAGTCCTAGTGCCCAAGAAATCAAGGACGTGCCAGGCCAAGCCAAAGAAAATGAAAGGGGGGACATCCAAGGCAGGAACTCATAAGGGGCAGAAGAATAATACACATTCACCCCAAGTATAGCAGAAACAGGACAAGGCAGCGCAGGGGACTACACCAATTCCTGATCCACAAGGGCCCAACTAAGCAACCATTGACTTAGATAGGGGGTGCGCACAAGAAGATTAAGGCACATAGAATGCCTCCAGAGTACATGATCAAATAGGATGATGCAAACATGATAGCCCAAATTTTCCAGGATCGTACGTCTGAGGATTTTGAGAATGTTGGGCGCCACAGGGACAAAATTCAAGAGGAGCTGGAAGCCATACAGAAATTCCTTAAGCAGATCGGGGAAGCACAGGCAGCAGGAAACAACATAGGAATAGGGTCGTCAGTATCACATATAGGAGAAGAACCTAAATCAAGTGAGAAGGATATAGTCCACACAATACTGCAACCGAGTGCAACATTCCAAATTACACCCAGCATGTTGCGCATGGACAAGATTGTGGGGAAGACACCCCTAAAGGAATTAGCTCAACTCTAATTGTTATTTCCATGGATATCATCCAAGGAGCTACATAAATTACAGGTTAGTGCTACCCAAGAGGTACAGTCTCATTCATTCACAGACATAACCGAATTACAGTAGGTAAAGGATAAACGAGACATGCTAGAATTGATATATGAGCAAGCCAAGCTCGAGACCTAAGAGGAGAGGGAACGCATGAAAGGATTGGAACAAAAAGGGGCTAGAACTTATGAGAATATTCCAAAGACTGCGCAGAGGGCTGAACTCACAGCTACCGAGAATATTGATCATATTGCGCAGGAAATCGATCAATATCAACAAGAGATAGAGAATCTCTGAGAGAAACTCACACCTACCACTCCACCGGAGGTAAGGGATCAAAGGAATTAGGAGGCAACATAGCAGCTACAGCAGATAGAGCGAGAGGTCAGTGAAGCAGCTGACTTGTTCGACAAAGTAGTACAACTCTGGATGAAGCTGGAAGAGGATCAGTAGGTCCAGCAGTGGGACAAGGAATCAAAAAGGATAAGCGTAGCTATCCAGGACCTAAACTAGAGGCAGAAGACAATGACCATCATGGAGCATGTCAAAGGGATGCAAGATATGAAGAAACTACAGGAAGAACTCACCACTGCGTAGATGCAAAAAATCGAGCGTCAGGATCAAATGGAACTGCTCCAGGAGCGAGTGGTAGAGGTCATTGCACAAGAAAAGGAAGCCAAGACATATATGGCACAAACCCATGCGGAGTGCACAAGGTTGATCAGTGACAATATTGTGGTTCAAATAGTATACGCACTCAAGGAGAAGACTGTGCAGGCTCAAACACAAGCAGCGAAACTCAAGGAGAAGTTCTAGGCAATCACTAAGGAGATCGTCGAAGCACACAAAGGTTAGGTGGCTCGGGACGAGCCACATGTCAGTGTTGGGGGCCTGTTGGAAGCGATCCAAAGAGGAAAGAAAGGCTATTTTGGGAAAGAAGGCATGCATAAGGAAAGCTACAGCTGGAAGGAAGAGAAACACATGCGCATGCATGGAAGACTGAACGATGTTAGGGTTAGGGTTTTTGAAATGTATTGTAATGGTTGGTGAGCCAAGAATGTATAAATATAGATACTTATGTCTCATAGAGGAAGCTAGAGAGAAGAGAGTGGATAAGTAGAGACGAGAGGAGTCATGTTTTGATAATGAGTTGTAATATTTTTCTATACGACCTAATTTTGTAAGTTGTTGAGCTAGAGAGGAGTAAGGAGGGTGGGTCTTGAGGGTTAGATCACAGGATGAGGAGACTGGTGCGATATAGTCCACCTCATAAAGATATCTTGACCCGAATGGGAAGAGTTGTAAAGCATACGACGTTGTAGTTTTGGAACTGCCATAATAAAAAGATCTTGAGAGCCAGATCTTTGTGGACGTAGCCCAAGAGGGGGTTAACCACGGTAAAACTTGTGTTATGTGATTGAATGCAGGTGTTCCTGTACTGTCTTCAATAGTTTTTTCTTTACTAAAACAAATGATTTGATTATATTGTATGCATTATCGTGAATGACAGTTTATTGCATTAATAAGTAAACTATAACTCTCAGCATACATTTCACAGATCTCCACTCAATCCTGGGTTGAAAATGCTTAATTATCGTAGGCACCCATTAAGACTATCTCGGGTGAGACTGTGCAATACACTCTGTGTGTTGCGTTTCCTTCTGGTTTACTAGGAGGGCCAATAGTTTTAGAGTTTTTGTTGGAAACCCAAACAGATATGAACCCTGGGTCACTCAAGATAAAGATATAAACTCAGAGAAGAATAATAACCAATAATAGGTATTTTTGTTACACAACATATAGGATAGGTATCCAATCCATCATGCACACTTTCATATTCCTATGACTGTCACGCATATTCCTTAGGTACAAACCCATTTTATAGCAACACGGAACCTTCTATCTACAGCTAGAAGTGTCGTTCTCAAATGGTAGAGAATTACCAAACATGGGTACCCTAGTTAGATCCTCTCCTTCATTCAGTGCCAATGGAGAGATTTTTTTCCATAGGATCGTGAGTCCCTTATACATAATACATGAATTTATTTTGAACCTCATTTATTACTCATAAACATGCTGACCTATACCTAGAGGACTCCCAAGTGAGTTTTATTTAAGCTCTTTTTTGACACGTTTCAAAAAGAGAAAAGATTGTCGAGTCAACTTGTCTCTTTCATAGTCATAAATTGGATTTGAAATGACGTCTATTTGGTGCAAGTTTATCCCTTTTTCAAACCAAGTAGACTGATATTACAAAAAATTACTTTTTTGGCGTTAAGTTGTAATTGCATCTCATTATCTTGCTTGTAGTATTGAGCCTATTGTTGTTTCTCTCTTTTGCGTTATAAGCCTTTCACCTCAACAGTTTCCATCATTAGCCAAGCAGAGCCTTGTTTATATCCTTTGCATGTTGACACCCTATACCCAGAAGGAAACATTCCCCTGCGTGTCCATCTCCCGCATGCACCTCCTTGCATTGAGCATAGGTATGTTCCACTGTTGGAACTAGCTTGCTTACTTGCGACACTCATTTCCTCCTCTATATCATAGCATTCATTTGACTATGAAAAAAAAAAGATAGGTATGAATGGAATATTATCTTATATTCGTAGCAGTTGTGTCGCCTTTGAATAGAGCACAAAATTTTTTAGTCCACTTGTCATCAAAATTTTGGGTTTAGCATGAACTTAGGAAGTTGAGATCATTACAAGGAGTTTACTCCCCTGACTGTTTACTCTTCCAGTCCCTATGGAGAGTGTGATTGATGCCTCCTGCATCTTAAAGTTTCATCATTGAGTCTATGCTGCCAGAGTCTTCCATATGTCTCATACTCTTGTTCAAAGTATGTCTATAAACTTGTGTCAACCATTCCTCAAAACTCTTGACTTTTCATGTCACCCATACCCATAGTATGTCTCAGAATCACATGAATTTGTTTCCTCACTGGTAGGTAACCTTGAACCCAACAGTCAACATTTCATCATTGGTCGTTGACTGGGTGGTTTCCCTTGTGTTTGAAGGAAAAAAATATATTCACACATTGGGATTTGTGTAGTGTCTTGGATGACATTATCCCTGTTGGTAGTTTCCTTGCCTTTGTCAGTAGTTTTCCTTATTGGCTTCTATTCAGAGGGTCTTTTTCATGTACCGCTTGCATATAGAACACATGAAAGACGCACATGGTCATTGGTTAGTGAACATGTTCTTCATCTGATTTCCTCCAAATCATCAAGCTCCTGCTTTGTACCTCATGTTGAATGATGAGATATGCCTTAATGCTCTCCTTTCAGTGGGTCTCCTTCCATCAACTTTAGATCATCTATTCTGGAGATGAGACCTAAAGTCCTATGAATACCTAGATGCTTGCAGTCATTAGTGGCAGGTTCTCTCGCCATCAACAGTTGGGAATACATCAATGTCTCTTAATCGATGGATTCTTCAAGTGTTCGACCCTGACACCTCTATTCACACTTATAAGAATGTACTCAGTGCCTTGATACCTACTTTCATTATCGGTATCCTGTCTCACATTTGTTAATTGTATACCTTAATGATCGGTAATCAAACGAAGTCTCATTGTGTTCAAACTCAACTCCTTTATTCACACATTGTATACTTGCACCTTTGGTGGATTGTGTAGAATACTTGAAGACACTAGTTTATAGTCAGATATTTCCTGATCCAGATGGATATTGGTGGCCACCCACCTATTCCAACTGGCTCCTCGTGTCCATTTTTTTGTTCGGCACATATTTATGTACTACTTTATAATTGTGAGTTCTACACTTTTGGGGTTGTCTGAAGCCTCACACATTCTCCAGGCGGATACGTATGGCCTCTCGCTTAATCCAACTAGCATATTTTGTATGTTTTCATATCAACATATCTTGTTGTACTTTTAGGGTTATTTTGAGGCCCTAAACATTGTTCTTTGACTCGCCATAGTCAGATTGTAGACTGAGTTAGATTCTAATGATGAAATGTGTATTTCTCTGAAATGCCTTTCCAATGGGCTATCATGCGCCTAAAATGAAGGTCATATGCAAACATTATGACCCTAGGAAGTTGAGGTACCAAATTACACCAACTTACCCATAAAGCCCACATGACTTTTGGCATTTCACCTTCTATGGTTAGGTTTTTGGATGTCTATGGTTTTGGCATTCATGAGTAATATGAAAAGGGACTATGGAGCCTCATTGTAATCAATTTTTCTCAGACGGATGCGCGTAGCAGCCACATTTCTTCTCATAAATAGCTACCACCATTCGAGCAAGTTTCAGTTTTGCAGTTTTACAGTTTCATCCTATTTCATTATTTAATAGAAGATATTGTTCACTGAATATTTGTGTTATTATTCCTATCTCTGTGTTTATGGTATTCATTCTATAATCAGTTTGTTCCTTTCCTAAATCCATATTATTTCCTGATTTGTTTCTACCTTTCATTGGACCAGTACCTATGTGACTTCACTGATCATGGGAGATCAGATTGTACCCCATTGTATACAGATATCTTCATATTGATTTTGAGACTAGTTTTAATGGGCCTTGTTCATGACTATGACAACCTTTGTCATGTAACCACCTTTGTATTTCCTATCCATGGCCATGGACAACTATTTGGTATATTTTTTCATGGATCTGCAGTGTAATTCAAATTGGAAACCATGTGTGCAAAGTTAGTATAGATTGTAATATTCTCATGAGAAACTAGTTCTTCCAGTTGGGTCCCCATTACTCCACTTTTGGGTATTATAATGTATTTTGGCTAGCGCAGATACTCCTCTAACCTCACACATTAGCGATCATCTGTTATAGCAATATTTGCCTCACCCTATGCAAACTTGCACAAAAGGCCTTTTTCTATTTCCTTATGCAGACTTGAAGTCCCTTTTTACAAATCCAAGTGCTTAAAACATTATTTTTCCACATATACGCAACCTACCTATTGTACAACATGTGTATACGCAGGTTACACCACTACAGCCCGCGTACATCATGTTTTGTGCCAAAAATAAAAAAATGGTGTCGGGTTTCCATGTCACGTCACGTGATCCATGATCCTTGACCTTTCATATACTGGAAACATTCTGACTCATCCATTTAGTTCCACTTGAAGGCTATCAATGGGCCAAATCCGAGCTATGGAAAAGAAGAGAAGAATTCAACTTTGAGAGAAAAGTTACTCTGGATAAATTATTCACTTCATATTGAGTATGCATCCCTTTGTCCTTTTAAGTCTGAACACATTGTTCAGCCCCCAATATCTTCCCTACTTGATTGATAACCTCATTGTCTATATTATATGAGCTTGCCTTTGGTGGAGGATTGAAGTGGTGGAGGCCCAGTTGGAAGGGACTTCGTTTCTTGGTTTTGAAACGTACCAGAACAGAAGTTTGTAATTCATTCACTTCTGTTGATTACATTTTAATAGAAATACTCTTTTCTCATCCAATTAATATCTTGAAAATATTTGAATTGTTATTCCATGGGCATATTTGTTATGAATGTTGATGGATTATGATATTAAATGTGCTAGCATTATATATTATCACCATATACTTGTGTTTCTTGGTTTTTGAGGACAATTTGCAGGTGTATTTCTTTGAGTCAAGTGCTCAATGGTGGAATTCATCGAATGTATGGATGAGGTGGGCATTTTATATTGTCTTTCTATCATATTTTTTTCTATAGCATACCTGGGATTAGAGTTGATTTCTGTAGTCATTTCCATCTGTTGTGGTTTACCCCTAGCCATAGAGATATTTTCCTTGTAACAGTGATTTTAATCTCTCACCCAGCCTCTTACATGAATTCAATGATTGAGTGTCTAATAAGTCAAAGAAGGATTAAATAATAATGATACATTAACTTAGGAAAATAACATGAGTTTTCCCTTAGATCCCCTTTTAGCCCCATCTCTTGTGGAATTATATCCCCCCATTGTTATCATCATTGTTGTATCACAGCCAATGATTTACTTTTATTAATAATTCAGTATATAATTACATAGTTTGGCCCTCGACCATATTGATCAATACATGATCTATAGCCTAAGACATATCGACTCACTAGCTTAAATCACATTTGTATAATTAGATTATAATTTACGGAGATTAAAAATGGGGATGTTACATGCAACTAGGGCTTTACTCAAACATTTCTTGTTATCCTAGAGTGATAACATCAAGTATTTCTTCCATGATAACTTCAAGGATAAACTCGCTCACCCTTTAGAAACTACGCAAAAAAGATAGGCACATTCCAAACCTAGAGTTTGTTTAGAAAAATGAGAAAGGAAAATAATCTCCAAGCATGCCATTAAAACCTTAATAAAAAACATAATTCAAGAACCCTTTCAATCACAATGCATCATCACAGTGAAATAGAAGAAAATAAATTATATAACAGAATTAACGATGAAGCTTCTACAAAATAAAAAATTAAAGGGGGTCCCCAAGTATAATGACTTGGGGCTAGTTGAGGTCTCAAAAAATAGTTGAAAAATGTCAGAAGAGCCAAATGACTCAAATCAATGTAGAGAAAATGAGAGAATAAGATTCAAGAGTGAATCTAGAGGTGAAATTTTCAAGGGAAAATTTGAAGATCGGGATGTCAATCAATGCCCCCCCCCAAAAAAAAAAATGTTACCATTGACACATTAAACAACATATTCAAGAGCTTGAGATGTATGTGACCTTGTGACTACACACACACTAAGTTAACTTGACTTTGCACAAGTAATATAAATAATTTCAAAGAACTCTTATTATTAGGGAGGATTTATAAGGATATAAATAGAGTCTTTCTTATGAATCCATGATTTAATGATAACTAATGAAACTCATTCCCTCTTTGAATTATACTTTTTTAGGGGAGTTCTCACATACCAATGATAAACAGAGGCCGAAACGCATTTGAAAACCTTACCTCAAGCATTGACAAATCAAATTATGGTTCTAGAAAAAAATACTCAAATGAAGGTTTGCATTCAAACATATGTTTTCCATGCTTGTCTTTTGATGCATAGGGTACCTGATATAATGTAATCTAGGCCACATGAAATTTATTTGAATTGGGATTTGTGCTAAGGTCATGGAAAATATATACCTTAGGAAAGGACACACTAAGCAAAGCCAATGATTCATCACTACTTGCAAATTTTTGAAGTGATGATCCTCTCATGCACGATATAATATTTACCTCATCTCAACTTATGGTTTCTAACATCTAATTGAGTTGTACCAACACCCCACAAAAATGCCCCAAGGCATAACAAAGACCCTTGATTTCCTCCTATTCCAATACCTCTTGGGAAATTCTATAATATATCACCATTACATTGTTCTTTTCACATATCTCATTTAGGACAGTGATCGATATTTTCATTGGAACATTGATAGAGCTCCATTAGAAACCCCAATTGTTGTTGAACTCATATTAGTTTAATGACGAATGGGTATCTCACAATCTCCTACATCACATCCTCCCACCATACATCTATTGATGCTTATCCCACTAGAAGGTTATTTTAATTAGTTATTCATAGATATTCTTCAACACATCCTCTATTATTTATTTAGGAAGCATTAAAAAACACTTCTCTTATTTTTTAACAAGGTAACCACCCAAAGTCACTTTAGTGTTCCATTTCCCACATTTCGGGGGTATGCTAGTCATATAAAATATTACATTCAGATTGTTACCTTAGGAAAATGTAGAGGTGACTTACAATATCCAATCTTTTGGGTTCATTCCTCTCTTGGGATCTATAATAACACTTGCTTCTTCAAAGTATGAGAACAATGTGGGTACTCACTAAAAAATCTAGTTTCACTGAGAGACACTTTCTACAATGCTCAACATAATGTTGACATGTGGCATTCAAAAAAAATATTTCAATTTCAATGATAAATAAAATAGCTCAATGTTTTTTTTTAAGCTAGAACTTTATATTACCTTCCATAGTTAAGAATTACAACATAGATCAGTGACATTGGTGTAGAGGTCACAAACAAAGGAAACCATCCCCTCCACCAGGTCTTGAGGTTTTGATTTTTTTTTTCCAAAAAGGATACAAAAATTCATCATGATAGAGTTTGGACTATATTTAATAGAACTAAAACTATGAACAACCAAAAATAATGAATAGTATAATCTCGCTAGCCATGCATAAATAGAGAAAATCAAAACAGGATAGGCCATGAGACTTATTTTCCATTGGTTCCACTTGGAGAAGTCTTCCTGGAAGAGTCGGGTCATTCTAGGATCATGAATGATTGTAGGAGATTCTCCTAGTTATGTGTTGGCCCTTGGTTATGGAAGAAAAGGTGAAATGTGAACTGCGTAGAAGGACAATTGACTGAGATCAGGTCGAAGTGGTTAAAGAAACAAAAAAGATGGAGCGAAGTCCGAGAGAGAAAGCCGTTGGATGAGGAGATTGAGGAAGATAGATCAGCAAGGAGGGTGGATCATGGACAACTCAGCAAGTGGAAAAATGCATTGATATATGCTTTAGAGAACCTCACTGGAAGGAAGGAAAGACAGGTAGGCGAAGCCCTGAAAATGCAGGTCAAGTTGACCTAAGGTTTTAGACACCTAGGGTTTTGGTATATAGGGTTTTGACATCTAGGTTTCGGCCTAAGGTTGTCGGTGAGATATTGTAATGTATAAATAAAGGTCAAGAGGACCTGGGATGGGGTCATTCTGAGTTGGTTGTTGTTAATGTAGAGAGAGAAATATTGTGTTGTGAGAGCACTCGATATTGTAAGATATTCAGCTGGGTGCGAATATCAACCCTGCAGTTGGGTGCATAGGGAAGAGAGATAGAGAGAAGAGAGAAGGATAGAAGATCTGCAAGCTAAGAGTGTAGATAGAACTGTAAGCTTTCACCTAATATATTATAAAGCGCACTTATGTGGATGTAGCCCTAGGGAGAGGGTGAACCACGTATATCTTTTGTTGTGAGTGATTGATGTTGTCTTATTTACTTTTGTTACTCTGATGATGTATTAGTATGTTAGATCTGATATATAACTATGCGAATTAGCTTTATGCTTGGAAAGGATAGTCTGATCTCCGTGTGTGGTTGCCTTGATTCCACTTACATTTCCTCTCGTTGTAGACACCTGTGTCCTACAACCCCCTACCGCTACTTCGGGTGAGACTGCATCTGCTTCATAGGTGTTGCCGAAAGGGTCAGTAGTTAGGGCTTGTTGGTGCGCTATTAGAATTGAACCTCGGTTTTTCCCTTGTGCCAACAAATGGTTTTGTTGTCAGCACCGGGATCTTCTTGAGGGAATTTCAAGGTGGTTTCCATCGAAGATAGAGATTCAGAAGTGGATAGAAGAATAAGAGAAGGAATTCGCAAAAGCTCAAAACAAGAACCCTAATATTAGCATAGAAGACTGATTGGGAAGGTATATATTTACTGATATACATGAGATTTTCTTTGAAGGGATTCATAACGAGTTATACGAGTGGCTATCTAGATTAGCAGATACCCAGTTTGAGATCATATCTAGAATGCATGTAGTTTGGACGTCGGCGTTGATCAAGAAGGTCAAGAAAGTTAATAACACCGTGTCGAGAGAAGTAGATCACTGGTTTGATAGTACCATTGGAGGGTATATCATCGAGTTTTCTATTGACAGGGTAGAATCATATAGCCAAGAAGAGAGATATTTATTTAAGGGACCTAGAGGAAAAGTTTTACACTTCTTGACGCAGACACCCTCTAAGTTTGCTCACAGGATCGTTCTATCTAGTTTGTGAGTTGAAACGGCTCTTCCGACTCCTATTGGAATCGCACATGAATCGATCCGCAGGTCCTTTCTTTACCCCTGTCACGACTTCTGCACATGCCTGATCTCTCCCCGACAAAATTTTTGGGTTTCGTGGTTTTCTGATTCCTGTTGTTGAGAACCTTTGTCTTCTTGATCTCCCAATCTCTGATATAACCCCGATATTGCAATGGACTTTCCTATCGATATTTTTCCCGAAGGCCTCGATTTCTTCCACGTGTCCCTTCAAGATGGACGGTCCACATCCATTTCGCAATTTCACGAAATCAAATGCCAAAATGTCTCGGCATATTGTCCCTTCAATCCCCGAAGTTCTAAACTCTGAAATGTCGATGGCTCCCGATCTCCACCACGTGTCCCAACTGATGGACGGCTCAGATCTGTTTCGGGGTTTTCATCCTGGAAATTCCCAAACTTTTGTCCTCAGGACTTCTGATATCCTGATTTCTGAAATCCCGATAAGCCAACTCTTTCGGGACTTTCTTCTCCCTGTTCATGCAGTTTTAACTCCCTCGCAACTCCAGTCAGATCTGAGGGCTGACGGGTATTTGAGTCAGATCTGACGACTCACGATCTCCTCTTCTTGTGCGCTCCTCTTGCTCCTTTCTAGACGTGGAAAACCAACGGTCTAGATCTCTTTCCTAGTCTGATCGGACGGTTGTTATGCCTCCTCCTAAGCTTCAACACTTTCTTCCTACATTTGGAAGAATTCAAAGTGTCCAAAGGCCTCAACCTTTTCCTTTCCTATGTGAGCTCCATGAATCCGAGTCCTCACCTGCGCTCTCAACGAAGTTGTTCCTCCTAAGATTCTTTTCTTGAATCCTCAAAGGATTATGACGTCTGCACTCCTGCAGAGTCTTCACACACTAATGTGCTATCTTTTCTGAGATTCTCCAAATACTCAGACCCCTAAGGAAATAAATCCTTCTTCTTTTCTCCTACAGATGGAGAATTTGCATGCCCTCCTGGCTATCCTTCACTCAAGCAACCTCTTGCTAAATCTGTAGGGTTTTCAGCAACCCTGTGAAGATCCCTCGGTGGATTCTTCTTCCAAAATACAGAACTCAATAGAGTTCTCTTCTTGTGCCTGTCTGCACACTATCTCAATGCCCTCTTGGTAGAGCTATACAGAACTCACAGCAGGGTTCTTCTGTGCACTCCTTGCACTGGCACAATGCCCACCCAGCAGAGCTCTCCAGAACTCATAAGAGGTTATGTCTCCAACCGTTTTTCTCCTACATAGCCTTGCCTCTTGAGGTATTCAGCAACCTCACAGGTCTTTCTTTCGAGTTGTTGATTTCAACTTATGTGCCCATTTGGCACACCTCTGTCTGACTCTGTAGATTTCAGAAATGCACCCTCTGTGCACAGCTATCAGAACCCACAGCGTTCTGTCACACCCTCCTGGTGTGAAGCCTCAAAGACCTCTCAAGCTTGAAACCAAAACAACTCCTGCAAATGCATAAACATAACATACATTCACAGCACATAAAGAACACTCATAGAAATTCATTCAACACATGAAAGATGCAGGAAAAATTGTTGTTTATATTAAAATGGAAAATGCTTGTTTGTACAAGGTGTTCTTGAGCACGGCCTGTAACAAGGTCTCGGCTCTTTCTCTTCTGCTCTCTACTCACAGACTCTCTACTAACTATCTCTCTCTCTCTACCAACTCCACTCTCTCTGATCTCTGTTATCATACAAAGAAGATCCCCCAATATTTTACATGAGGAGGCTCTTTGAGCTCTTCCCTCCAATCTACCTACCCTATTCAATTACATTGAATGGGCTGTCTAGTCTAGAATCGAATCTAGATCTCAGCCTTACAAACATTAAGGCCTACCTACTCTAATGTTTGCACAAAGGCATGGCTCCATGGCTCAATAGCCTACAACATTAATTACATTCAAATTCAAATTTGAAAACAAGGGTTGCGCCTCTCTTCATCTCTAAATGCACGCGCTGACGTGGCTAGTTGGCTGACGTGGAGAGATTCTCCTACATCACTTATTGAAGTTGAATATCAAGATGTTATTGCATGAGAAGAACATCCGGAAGATACAGTAGTGGGTCAGATTGAAAAAACTAATGTTCAAGAATTCAGACAGCGATAGCGACACAGAGGTCGAACACACACGCAGTGGGAGAACCTTCAGAGAAGTTCCTCTGGTGAACTTGTTCGAGCAAAGTCACGAACCACCAGCATAGGAAGAAGGATTCTACAGTGGAGAAGAAGAAGATTTGTTGAACGAGGAACATTCATAGTCCTCTAGGGCATAAGAAGAGAAGACTGAAGAACCTCGCCGAGAAGAGTCAGAAACTTCAGGGACTACGCAGACTGTTGAAGTAAGTGATATTATGCCCCATGTTTCTTTAACAGCATTAAGTAACTAGAGTAACCTAAGTTATCATAGAACTCAGAGAATTGGTACAAGTGGTTCAGTGCACACTCAGTTAGGAAACCTGGGAAGATCTATGGCAGATGAGATGAGATCACCCACCTTTAGAGGAGACGGATCTGAAGATCCTGACCAACACCGGTTTCTATGTGAATCCATATGGAGTATTAATAATGTCACCGATGAAGCTGTTAAACAAGCTCATTTTAGTACTACCCTGAGAGATCGCACATTGAGTTGTGTTGATGGGGCTTAAATACCATGATTCAACAGCAGGAACTAAACCCGCCACCGAGGCCCAATTAGACTCTGCAACATTTGGAGTGGAATGGTTCTCTAGATCTTACAATCTAGCCAAATTATTGATGAGCTTTTGTGTTTTCTGGTGAATGCTCTTCCTTTGGTTAAGACAGTTTTTTTCTGTATTTTCTCTTAGGTGGGGCAGGTACAAGAGATGCAAGCCAGTATAAACCAACTTGACGAATATAGGACAAGATTTTTAACTATTGGGAAGGGGTCGAGCTTGGGATAACCCACTACTCAAACATGCAGATAGCGATCCTATGCCAAAGGGCTTAGTAATAATACTTTAACCAAAAGAGAATCCAACTACTGTCTGAGAAAACTACTTAACAGAAAGAAGATGCATATATGATCAAGATCAGGGTAAGCAAAATAATTCATCTACCGAGACATTCATCACATAGTTGAGGTAAACTACTTAGCATAGAGAAAGAAACACAACTGTAATCAATGTCATGGTAAGAAAAATAATTCATTTACCAAGACATTCATCACATAGAAGCACAATGATTTACTTTCATCATTTAAAGAAAGGAACATCAAAACATTGCACCAGATAACTTGACAACAGAATTAATTTCTCTTACTCATTTACTGCAACATTCATGGAACAGGAAAGGAAGTAATTTTTCTCCATCTCCAATCACATACATCTGATGAAAATAGCTCATCTTTGGTCTAGAAGGACTTCTTAATTCGTAGCAGTCTCAAAATAATTATCAACAACCAAAAGAAAAGAGTTCTTACAACAACCATCGACCTTTTGACCATCGGTCGATGTTCTTATTTATAATATAAAGTCTTAACAGTAATTAACAGTAAAATACAACTTGAGCTAATCAAGAATCACTACGTGGCATCATCATCTAACAGTCTTTCAACAGTCCACCTGAGTTGTTTCTTGGAAAGGGCAGACTCTTTCATAATCAGACCATCCAATAAAGAGTTCTTCATAGGTGTTGTCCCATGGAAACCTGTGTTGTTCCATTGGAGCCGCATAGATTACCCTGATGTTCGATGCGTGCACCCGATATTTTGTGAGGCTAAAGTTCAACTTCTGAAGTATGGCTCTGGCTTTGATTGGATCTCATGCGAACTATTGTACTTTCCCAATATTTGCATTGGTGACATTTGCACATTCTTCGGCCCATGATGCATCCTGTTCGGCGCACAACTTGATTATTTTTTTTAGGTCGATAAACATATCGGGGGTACCATACTCAGGGAGTCCGATGTCTTTCATTATTTTATTGATTTTGTCCCAATGATTTTGACATCTGACCCACTATTCTTATATTTCTTCATGTGGGATTCGAGACATTTTGGCCCAGTATTCATCCAATCACTTCATGCGATTGAGATTTCTTTTACTTACTAGCCGAATGTCATGGTCTTCCTTTTCTCAGCCTTTCTGGACTGCCTCAATAAACTTGAGCCTCTCCACTGCCTGATGTGCCTTCTCATACCATCACTCCATTTCCTTACATGTCATGAGTGCCATGAGAGTGTCTTCCTAGAATTCAGCTATATTCGAGATTAACATATGTCTTTCCTTCTTGAACTCATCCTAAACTTTACCGAAATCATCTTTTAAATACATAGTTGTCTGTGTAGTACCCTTATACTAATCAGCAAGATGGTTCAAGTGTTCGAGCTCCTTTTGGGTGGAAGCAAGTTCCTTTTCATCTCTCCTGGCTCTGTCCTGGGTGGCCTCTGAGAGGCATTTTCCCACACCAATCAACTCATATGTATGGGAATCTGTTGTATCGTTTAACTTCTCCTCAGTGATGACTATGATGGACTGATCCAGGGTGATTCTTCTCTTCTTTGCAGTCTTCTAAACGATAGCCTTTCTCTTTTGATCATAGGAGATCGCATAGATGTATGTGACCTCATCTACTGGGTCTGGTATCTACTGATCACCCCATGTGAGATTGTTTCCCAAGCTTCCTGTAGTGTAAATTTGTTTGAGAGTGGGCTCTCGAACTTCTTCGTTCTGCCTTGTAGATCCAAATTTTACTTGTTGCTCACCAGGGATCTGAGTATTGAGTAGGATAGAGGTGTCTTGTATGGACTTGTCACTTACTTGCTCATCAATCATGGAACTGTCGATTTCCTTCTGCGGAGGCTCGCCACTTCGGCCTACATATATTTTTGGTTCATCGAAATTTCCTGTGTTGAGATTACCTTTAGCTTCAACTTCCTTTTGTCGGATTCCCTGGTCCTGAACCCAGAACCCAGTAGAAGAGACCTTTTCGGGACTTGGGGAAAAGTTCTTTTGGGACCTTATTCTTCTTGGATGCGCACCGGGGTGCCACAAGAAGGCTCTGTGATCTCGTCATCGTTGTATATATGTATTAGCATGCTCAAGGGTTTGGGCACTTGTGTTTCTATCGACACCCAACCCGTCTCTAGTTGAGTTGTTCCTTCTCCCGAGAGATCAATTGGCGATATCGTAGACTTGGGATTACCTGACCCATTGGTGCCATTGGTGGCTATGAGACCAGGATTGCTAGGTTCTATCAAAACTCTTTGGAAGATAACTGAAATTCTGGGACTTATGGCAGGATGCGGGTTATCCTGCATTCGTTTCATTAGTAGCTGAGACTTCTAGTATAAAAGTGCGCCACTTTCTTGAGTTGTTTGATCTTCAGGGAAAATTTTATTTGTACCAAGGATCCCTGATGAGATTCTGTGACCTCAATGTCTTCTTGGGGGTTAGTTGTTTCTTCCTCCAATTCATATGCTACTGCTGCTTCAGGGTGTCGGGAAACTCCTTGAATTGCTTGTTCCAATAGTGTGGCCTACTTTTCATAGCTTAAAGCTCTAAACCTAGTTCCTCTAGGATCGGCCTTCCTGGCTGCCACCATATCCCAGTCTTGAGCATTCTCGGTGAAACTTTCATCCTCAAACAGATCGTGGGCATAAGGCCAACAGGATGATACCTATGATGCATGTTGTAGGACCAATCCCTTGGGATCGTGTTTGCGAAATCGGCCAGTTTGGAACCGAAATTCCAATTGACCTAGCGCAAGTTGTTTAGCATGTGCGGTGTCTTTGACCATGCAGAAGATGATATGGAATCCATATGGTATGAAAGCCTGCTTCTTGTATTTCACTAAATTTTCATTGTATCCTTGTATGATGGTTTGATAGCATATTTCTCCTAACACTAGTCGATCGGGAACAGAAAGGGGTAATAAATGTGGTGCCCCTGTGGCACTAAAAATCCTGATGTAGGTTTCTCATTCGTCTAAATACCAGTGACCAATTTTGACTATGACCTTCTTTGCTTCATCTGATAATCTAGAGAATTCTCTCTTAAAGAGTAAGAAGTAACTGGGTGCAATAAAATGATCACAGATAACAGCATAGCATTTCTTGTACTTGTTTTCCCACAAGATGTTGTAGTATACATGGACTGCGATCTCCGAAGGGTGACAATTCAAGTTCATCCCAGCAAAAGTGTTCCTGGTGTAGATGACGTCCAATAGATACGAAGCCATGTAGAAGGTAGGGGTATCTCCTTCCTTTGGTGTCTGAGCTTGTTTTATGCATGTGCTCAATTGTTTGGAGATGATAGCACTCCAATTGAAACTGGTACCCGAAACGGCGACTGTAAAATCTAGAGGCATCCAAGCTTCTGAAAACTAGGAGCAGTCTTTCTCCCCATGTAATCTGTAGAGAAGGGCCATGAGATAGGTGTATGGCTCCCTGAGATTGACCATCAGGTACCAGCCATAAGTTCAGTTCATGAATTTATTGTCTTCCCTCCACCAGGATTCCAATATTTTGCTAGTGTCGTGAGAGGCATAGAAGCTCACCAGGAAATCAGTGTTCAAATTTTCTCCAGACTCATTGTGTTTGTAGTATTTATGAACTTATGATGGTAGGAAAACCTCGACACATTTGCCATTGTCATCATTAATCAAACATTTCTATGCATCGGTGTGATCAATGAGCCACTTTAAGATCTCGACAGAAGGGAAAACCAGAGACCAGCTTGCCACCATGTGTAGATAAGCCCTGCGAATGTTTGGGAGGACCTCGTCATCGAGCTTCCTTGTATCAGGGTCGTTGTGCGGAGTATATTCGAGGGGTTCTTCTTTCTTGATCTTCTTGAAGATTCTTCCTAGCGAGGAAAATTTGTCTTTGCTCCAATTCTTGCCTCTGTATCCCCGAAAGATGGGGGCTGGAAAAAGGGCTCGTTGGTGATAGCCTTGATGATGGACACCGGCTTAGGAGAGAACTCTAATTGTCTTGCAACCACTGGGGAGGAGCCTTCTCCTATTTCTGATCCTTGCAGTTTTGGTTCCCATGATGATTTCCTGGTGGATGGCTTCTTTGGAGGCATTGTCCCTACAATGAAAATTGCCTTTTAAACACATATACAAAGAAGCATCAGGTGAGGATATATACAAATGAAACATAAAGCCATAGGTGAACCCATACCTGTAATTCTTGCTAAGAAAATCATTTAATACTCACTGGACTTCGGATGCTTCCTCTGGACTGGTGGCTTTGTTCTCCTATTGGTTCTGAATTCCTTTCTGCGTAGAGTGGGATCACACAAAAAGGACTCGAAAGAATATAACTGGGAGATACTACCAGTCATATCAATTAGTTAATATGGGTGATAAATGCAGATTTCAAAATATAACACTATCGGATTTCTGCCACTGAGACTTAACTGGTTGACGACAGAGGCACGGATGGAGATGCATTGTATAAGTGAGTTTAACGATTCCCTTTTGATTCGCGCACGAGCTAGTAACTAATGCACGATCTACGAATTAACTAAAGCTTTGAATGCGGAGTACTTGACACAGCTAGGGGTTAACCGTCATGTCACATATTACCTTCATAAAGATCGGGGATCGGCTACTATTTTAGATTGTTTATCAACATTGTTATTTTATTGATAAAACTCCCGATACCGGTGATGTTGGGATTGGTGATGTTTCAGGTGTCGGTGGTCGACGGTGGAACTCCTCTTTTGTGCGACGCTTATGATTACACTTCTCTACCAAAGACGAAAGGACTGGCGTTCAGCGAAATATTTTCAGAGACTATATGTGTAAAAGAGATACTCTTATCGGCCGACGTTGAAGAATGTCGGCACTCAGCTGCTTTGACTTCCCATACAATTTTCGCTACCTTAATATTTCACCGATGCCTAACTTCTCAAGTAAGCCGAGAGAAATCTGGGTTGTTGGTTCCTTGATCAATCATGGTGTTTCTCAAGATGGTTCTTAATATTCTCAAGAGAAACTCAGATATGAAACATATCAGATAAGAAGGTTATCAAGCTCAAACCACGGTGAAAACAATCGAAGGTAGAAGACAAGGTGGTACCCAAAAGGAAGTGGTCATAGAACTTTTAGGGTGTGTTGAGCACTCAACAAGCTAGTACATGAAGTTTGTCAAAGGAATTGTCCAGTCGAAACCATTGAATGAGATCAAGACTGCATTGATTACAGAATTCAAGAAACCTAAGTCGGAGTTGCAGTGCATCATAGAGTTGAAATAAATTAAGCAGAAAGTAGTTGAACCTGTTTGGGAGTTTGATTAGAGGTTTAAGACCTTGACAGGTCATTTGAGTTTTCAGATCCCAGATGAGCAAAGCAAGGAATGGTTCATTGTTTCCCTCCTACAACAAATCAGAGTCTCTCTGATGTAGCAGAATATTTCTTCACAGAATGAGGCATTAGATATCGCCATGAAACTAGAATCAGCCTTTATGGAAGAATCCAACTCAGGTATGAGTCAAATCTTGAGTCAGATAACTAGATTATCACTACAGGTTGAAGATATGAAAAACAATAAGGGAAAAGATAAGAGAGAATACATCTGGTGCATTATACGCAAATCAGAAGGCCATGACAAGGAGCATTGTCCCCTATTTCATGAATACTTGGCTTCTGGAGCTCCGATCCCTTTGAAGCAAGTTACTCTACCTTGGTGTGAGGTATGTAGAAATAGACATTTCCCTATAGAATGATATTACATGTGGAAGTATGTTCAGACACCTACGAAACTCTACTACACATTCTGTAAATCTGTGGGTCATGGTGAGAAGGAATGTAGAGCTTACGACCTCTTGCATGAAAGATCAAGGGATATCTACAAAATTCAAGGAAAAGTACAACAAGAAGGGATCACTACGCAGTATAACTCCCCAGGAAGAGGAAAATTCAACCCTTGTGGTGGATTCAGAGGAAGAGGATGAGGAGGAGGTATGGGTCGAGGTTGAGGTCAGATCATTTGTTATAAATGCACACAGCCAGGTCACTTGGCAAGGGTCTATCAGAACCCTTGTACTACTTGCAGTTACTGCAATTCATTTGAACATGTCATAGAAGATTTTCCTACATTGTTAGCCAAACTTTAGGAATGACGAGGAGTAAAACAACAAGTACAACTAATCACAGCAGAACCTCATGGAGAAGATCCCAGATTCGTTGTTATCACTAGAGGAGGCGTTGCTACAGGAGAAGACAGGGTGACTCTAGGGAAGACTACAGAATAATCAGGAGTCAAAAAAGTTTCAGAGAAGACACGAGAGTTTGATCCAAAGAGAGAGAAGAAGACATTTGAAGAGGCAAGAAAAGATTTTGGAAGAGATTGGGCTTCTTCATCCAAGGCACAACCGGAAGTGAGAGAATGTGGAATGCCCCTGGCCTTTGATCAGTCTTCTTCGCCTGGAGAAGGAAAAGAGGTAAGTATACTCATGGAATTATTATGCACTTGCATTAATTTGATAAAGGATGAGATCATTATACAAGAGCTAAAAAAATTGATCCAACAGCATGAGATAGGAAGGGTAGATCCAATACTGAATAAAGCAGTACATCAACTATCCAAAAAGAGAAGGAAAAATAAGGAACTACACCTTAATGCTAAAATTGGACATTATGATATATATTATGTGGTCCTCAACTTAGGGTCGGAGGTCAACGTCATGATGAAGCAGACCTGGGCACTGATGGGAAAACCTAAGATGATCTATTCCCCCATCAGGATTAGGATGGTCAATCAACATGTTGTGAGCCCCTTCGGAAGATTGGAACATGTCCTTGTGGACATCGATGGGGTCATAACATTTGTGGACTTCGAGGTAATTGAGATAGTCGGTGATAGTTGCCCTTATCTCGCGTTGTTAGGAATTGATTGGGCTTCCAACAATTCTGTTGTTGTTGACTTGAAGAAAAGAAGAATGACATTTGAAGGTGATGGCCTTAGGGTCATTGCACCTTTGGATCCTAATGAAGGTCCCAGATACACAGAGCCCATCAGAGAAGAAGACCGCACATATGAGTTGGAGAATATATACAAACTGACAGCAAGACAGTAGGATTACATTAACCCTACAACAGATGGGAATTTAAGCTGGCGAAGTGACAATGCATGTTCATCAGACATAGAAGAAGCATTGGAGAATTGGCAGAACAAAATGTATGAAGTATATACACGAAGATGTGCTAGACTGACCAGAGAAGTTCGCTGGATCGGCACAACAGTAAGTAATTTAACCACATTTGATGGTTTGAATCACTTAGAAACTTTCTTACTGGAATTTGAGGAAACTTTAATTTACTCCAGCAAGATGGTGGGGAACACATAAAAGGAACATCACGAACTGGATACAATGTCGCACTTTGATGACAACATGATTTTCAGAACAAGTAGAAGGATGCGAAGTTAGGTACACAAGTCAAAGTTGTTCGAAAGACCATGTGTGAGGTTGTGAGGAGGCCTGGAGCAACATTCCTCAAGAACAGTGGGTGCATAAATTCATCAATACTCTAGACACAACTGCTATCAACTGGTACCTTCAAGCGGAACTGCGCCTCACCATTGCAGATTGGCAAGGTATGACTCAAAATTTTGTAGCTACATTTTTATTTGAAAGTCAGCACCCTCTAGTAGATCAAGATTTACATGTTTTAAGACAGAGAGTCTTTGAGGAGGCACCTAGCCTCCCTATGGAGCAAGAAGAGGATGAATGCACTGCACCTCTTCAGAAATTGCAAGAATGTTACAATATCAATGTCGATGAAGAGGATGATCCTAGGAATGTGAACATCGCAGAAACGGAAGGACAAAGAGACATAGAAGGACCAAGAGTTGAACTACCTTTTATTGGATAGCCAATCAAACTCAAGAAATTTAATATTGGAACGGAGAAAACACCTAAGCTTGTTAATGTTGGAGATTACTAGGATGATTCCACTATTGACAAGATCACAGAGTTACTGCACAAATATCAGGACTTGTTTCCAACCAAGTTCACTGATATGAAGGGCATTAAAGGGTCCATGGGAGAGATCAAGATCCCCTTGAAACCAAATGCAAGGCCAGTTAAACAAAGACCCTACAGATTGAACCCTAAATATAAGGAGAAAGTGAAGATTGAATTAGACA
Organism: Picea engelmannii; assembly: GCA_009831015.1. Taxonomy (NCBI): domain Eukaryota; kingdom Viridiplantae; phylum Streptophyta; class Pinopsida; order Pinales; family Pinaceae; genus Picea; species Picea engelmannii. The sequence goes on along the minus strand of ML783398.1, from coordinate 2,013,846 downwards.
GAATGCTAGAAGCAGGACTCATAGAACCTGTTGAAGAATTGGAGTGGATTAGCCCTATGGTGGTTAAGGATAAGAAAACGGGTGAGATCATAATATTTTTAGATCTCATAAATTTGAATAATGCATGTCTATATGATTCCCTACACCGTTTATTGGTGAAGTGTTAGATAACATGGGAGGACAGGAAGTCTACTCCTTCACCGATGGATTTTCTGGATACCATCAGATCAGGATTGCCAAGGAAGATCACCATAAGACCATGTCTGCAACAGAATGGGGATCCTACCAATACACAGTGATGCCTTTTGGATTGAAGAATGAACCAACCATCTTTTCTAGGGTGGTGGTCGAAGCATTCAAGGAGTTTTTACATAAATATCTGGAAGCCTATTTTGATGATTGGACTCTTTTTAGCTTATTGAAAAACCATATTGAATGCTTAAGACTAATGTTGGATAAGTGCAGGCAATGTCAAATTTCCCTGAACCTAAAGAAATGAATTTTCTTTTCACCCTTTGGAGTGTTGTTAGGCCATATCGTGTGTAAGAAGGAATTGCTAGTAGATCCATCTAAGATTGCCATTATTGTCAATTTACCCCCTCCTACTTCAGTCAAACAGCTGCACACTGTGCTGGGACATACCGAATACTACAGGAAGTTCATTAAGGGCTATGCACAAATCACAGTACCTATGGAGAGGCTTTTGAATAAATATTGTCAGTTTCATTGGACATAGGAATGCTAGCAGAGCTTTGACACACTGAAACAGTAAATGGTTACTCCCCCTATTATGGTTTTCCCATATTGGAGCAAGGAATTTCATGTGCATGTCGATGCATCTTCTATTGCACTAGGATCAGTGTTAGCACAACTAGGAGTAGGATATATTGACCACCCGTTATCCTTTGCTAGCATTAATCTCTCAACAGCTAAGATAAATTACACCACCATTGAGAGAGAAGGTTTATCCATGGTGTATGTGTTGTAGAAGTTTCGTCACTACTTGTTAGGAGGACACTTTAAGATGTTCACTGATCACTCCATGCTGAAATACCTAGTCAACAAGCCAATGCTGGGGAGAAGGATATGCAGATGGCTTCTGTTATTTCAGGAATATGATTTTGAAATTGTGGTAAATCCAGGAAGGATGAACAAGGGACCTGACCACTTGTCTAGGTTGGAACATGGAGATGAACCTACTAGTTTGGAGGATACACTGTCGAATGCATAGTTGCTGGCCATTATAAAGGTTGATGATCACTTTTCTGAGATAGTTCAGTTCCTATCAACAAGAATAGCACCTCGCGAATACATAGTCATTCAAAAGAAACAACTGGTAGTGCATGCTGCAGATTTTTCGCTTATAGATGGACATCTATATAAGATGGAACCTGATGAGATCATGAGAAGATGTGTTATGGAGGTAGAAATACCATTGATTTTAGTAGAAGCTAATGAAGGCATTGCAAGAGGACACTACATTGGAAAATCAAACACGTAGAAGGTTCTTAGAGCTGGCCTCTGGTGGCCCACTTTACACAGAGATGCTAAAGAATACTACAGAACATGTGATGTACGCCAAAGAGTTGGGAAACCTTCCAAAAGAGATGAAATTTCGTTAGCACCCCATCTAACCTTACAAGCATTTGATAAATAGGTCATTGACTTAGTGGGACCTATACACCCACCAGGGAAGTGCACAGGAGCCAGATACATCATCACTGCGACAGAGTATTTGACCATATGGGCAGAAGCAAGAGCAGTTAAGGACTATAGTGCAACTACAACTACACATTTCATATTTGATGATATCATAACCAGGTTTGGATGCCCAAATATCCTCATGAGTGATCAAGGTACACATTTTATTAATAATACTATTGAAGCCCTGACTCATGAATTTGAAGTTCACCATCAGAAGAGCACCCCATACCATCCGCAGGTGAATGGTATAGTTGCAGCCTTCAAAAAGATCTTGGAGACAACGCTGACGAAGATTTGTAGTGTGAACAGAGATGACTGGGATTTGAGAGTACCAGCAGTGTTATGGGCCTATAGAACCACTTTTAAGAAACTGACAATGCAGAATCCCTTTAAGTTGATTTATGGCCTAGAAGTAGTTGTACCCATGGAATATTTAGTTCCTATATTAATAATTGCGGCCTTTACAGATATGGATGAAACTGGCGTTGTTCAAGAGAGGCTCGCACAGTTGGTCGAACTAGAAGAAGATTGATTTATTGCAATATTTCATCAGCAGGTTTAGAAGGAATGAGAAAAGGCCTACCATGATAGGTATATCAAGAAGAAAGCATTTAAGCAAGGAGATCTGGTATTGGTATATGAGAGGGAAGTTCATGAAGCATCCAGGGAAGTTCATAACACATTGGTTGGGGCCATATGAGGTTTCCTATGTTACAGAAGGAGGAGATGCACAACTGAAGACTTTGAATGGGGAGTGGAAGGAAGGATTAGTGAATGGGAGCCGGTTGAAATTGTACTATGACAACCAATTGCCTCGCAACTCTCAGTAAAAATAGAAGGAGAAGGGTCTAGGTATCAGGTGCAGTTGAGACTGGGTACTAGACACAAGAAATACAGTTTGCACACAGAGTGGAGGAATAGAGCAGAAAGCACATGATGCATTGCATAGTCTGAAGTCGAGGTACAGCAGAAGATTCAGATCAGAGTGCCTCGGGATGAGTCACATGTGAGTGTTGGGGGCCTGTTGGCCCTTGGTTATGGAAGAAAGTGAATATTACAGAAGAAATGGAGAAACGTGACCAGTGTGGAAGGAAGGTTGATTGAGATCAGGTCAAAGTGGTTAATGAAGCAAAAAAGATGGAATGAATTCCGAGAGAGAAAGTTGTTGGATGAGGAGATCGAGTAATACAAATCAGCAAGGAAGGTGGATCATGAAAAACTCAACAATCGGAAAAATCCATCAGTAGATGCTTTGGAGAACCTCGCAGGAAGGAAGGAAAGATAGGCAGGCGAAGCCCTGAAAACGTGGGTCAAGTTGACCTAGGGTTTTAGACACCTAGGGTTTTGGTATCTAGAGTTTTGACACCTAGGTTTTGGCCTAAGGCTGTCAGTGAGATATTTTTATGTATAAATAAAGGTCAAGAGGACCTGGGATGGGGTCGTTATGAGTTGGTTGTTGTTAATGTAGAGAGATAAGTATTGTGTTGTGAGAGCACTCAGTATTGTAAGATCTTCAGTTGGGTGAAAAGATCAACCCTACAGCTGGGTGCGCATGGAAGGGAGACAGAGAGAAGAGAGAAGGAGAGAAGATCCGCAAGCTAAGAGTGCAGATAGAACTGTAAGCTTTCACGCAATATATTATAAAGTGCGGTTTTGTGGACATAGTCCTAGGGAGAGGGTGAACCACGTATATCTTGTGTTGTGAGTGATCGATGTTGTGTTCTTTACTTCTGTTACTCAGATGATGTATTAGTATGTTATATATGATATATAATTGTGCAAAGTAGGTTTATGATTGGAAAGGATAGTCTTATCTCCGTGTGTGGTTTCCTTGATTCCACTTGCATTTCCTCTGGTTGTAGACACCTGTGTCCTGCAACCCCCTATTGCTACTTCAGGTGAGACTGCATCTGCTTCACAGGTGATGCCTAAAGGGACATTAGTTAGGGATTGTTGGTGCGCTATTAGAACTGAACCCTGGGTTTTTTCCTGTGCCAACATTATGTCTATGATGTGAATCATCTGAGCTGGAGTCCAACAACCACTCGATAGTTTTGTCCATCAATTCCTTCTTTAAATGTTTTTCCTTGTTGTATCACCTTAGTTCAATGATAAGTTGACATTGGTCATTTGAGAACCTAGCCAGAGGAGGCAACTTCATCTAAGGTTTGGAACCATATCCTCCCTTGTGATTGTCATGGATATGAATAGAGGAATGGGAAGGATTGATTCTCATCACTCTCAACTCAATAGTAGCATCAGGAATAAAAGAACCACATTCCATGGTGGAGAAATTTGGGCACAAGGAACCACTACTATTAACACCGGGTTTTGGAGAACCACTAGAACAACACCCTTGGAAAATAGAGAAACTCCCACCAACACGGAGCAGCTTACCCATTTCATGAGGCATGAAGCTATACTAAATCCCACAGAGGATGATCCAAGAGAAAAGAAAAAATGTCCATAGGGAGGAGAGCAGAATCCGTGGGGAGGATACTAGAGGCATGACAAGAGAGGGGGGAACAATGTGAGTGGAAAAAGTGGCATGCTAGAATAAACTATCACAGGTAATGTGAGTCCCCATGAGACCCTCCAAAACCTTTATTGTGACCTTCAATTCTCTGTACCTGACCATAGAAAATCCCACATCACTCCCATGAGTGAGAGCCATGATCCAATCCATGAAAGATAGAGACTGTAAGGATGACCTGAATGAGTTTAAATTCACTATGAAAACCATCAACCTCAGGATATATGAAGATAACCAAGAGGTTACATATGTATATAGTTGGGTAATGCTAATGATTGTCAGGGTGACACCCCATCTGGGGAAGATCCCTCCAACTGCACCATTTCTGATCATTCCAAGAATAATGGATGATTAGGAGTTTAGGATGCATTACAGACTAGATCATGATCTTGACATTTGATCCCACTATTAGCTAGCTTGTCTGCCACATTGTTTTCCTCCCGATGGATATGAGCAGGGATAAGGATATAGTTGGGAAGGAGTAGGGATTTGAGATATTCAAGATTACTTAAAAGTATCCATCTAGGGGATATTTTGGCAGGCTCAGAGCCATTCAAAAGTTTGGCGAACAAATCTAGAATGACTCGTGAATCCCCTTATATTATGATCTTTTGATAACTAAATTGGGAAATCGCTTGAAGACCTTTGATTAAATCCCACAACTCTGTAGAGTTATTTTTGTCATATCCCAATATTCCATCCATGATATTAAATATATTTCCATTTTCATCTTTGAATACGACCCCAAAACCAGTTAGTCCTAGATTACCTTTGGATATGCCATCAAAGTCCATGAAGTAGGAATTCTCACGGAAGGAGGGTGATTGAGATTAGAGATTAAAATGGAGTTAGGATCAATTTCCTAGCTGAGGAGGTATTTTGAGGTACAAGATTGGATTTGGACTGTCTCTTTAATTCTTTTACGAATTTTAGACCAAATTTGAGCTTCAAAAGAAAGTACCACCCTGAATATCCTGTGATTTCATTCTTTCCAAATAATCCATACAACAAACCCATGAATAAATTTCCATATATGATATAGGACTGAGTTTTTGAAATATTAGAGTCACCATATTTCTATAATGATTCTAACACTGGTTGAATGGTGATCATAGGTTCGCATTGATTGTGCCACTTAGTCCCAAGAGAGTTGAAAGAACATTGATTGATGAGATGCTATGTTGTTTCCTCTTGATTGATACATAGAGAGAAAATGGATGGGCATATGAAGCCTCTTTCTAAAATATTATCCTAGGTTAGAATATGATTCGGAACCAACAACCATAGAAACAAACTCACTTTAGGCCATAGATTGGCTTTCCATATTTTACCCCATATATCCTCCTTTGTCAAAAGTTGAAATTGGGATTTGATTGCATAATCTTCTTTAATGGAAAAATCCCCCTGAGTAGAGTGACCCTAGTGAAGAATGTCTGATCCATGTCTAATACAAAAAAAATGTATAGTTGATTCCTCCTTCCATGGGCCCAAATCACATTCTAAGGAAAGCTCAAAGTTCTAATGACATTGTTATCACTGAAATTTCATCCGCAAATGGTTACAAGAATTCAGCATCGTCAAACAGTTATGAGGTCATCCATGGACCCGAATTAACACAAAAGAATTCCCAAAGGGTCAAAACTATACAACTAGTGCAAAAATTAAAGGGCTCTATGAAGACACAGGGTGCACATGCACATGCGCAAAACAAGAATGCAGAAATTGTGCACGATGCGCAACTGTTGTCGCAAAAAGCCACGCACTTGAGAAACGACACATTTATGAGAGTGGTCGGCCTCCCACCCACTTCTGGTTCAGCTTCCAAGTTGATTTCACACTCAAATCTGGACTGGATTCGACTGGGTGGCTGGTCAAAGACCTAGAAATGCCCTAATTAGCCTCCTTACACACTACAAACTAGTTGGACAATACCTCAAAGGAATGCTATAAAAAGGCCATGGATACACTTCATTTTTCAAGGAATTCATATCAAAGTTATGCTGCCATTATTCTCTTGAGGAATCTTCTATCCTTGCCAAGAGTATACTTGCATCATTGCATTGGGCAATCCATCTCACCCCTTGAGTGGATTAGCAAAGAATTCTTTCACCATTTTCATTTTCATTTTCAAGAGTTGTAAGAAGAGCTTATTTGTGGGGGTCCAAGAGCCCTCCCTTGGAGGAAGAAGGGATTCATAGTCCTCTTGCTTCTCAGTGTTTTCTTTCACTAATATCAGTCTTATCATTGGTGACATGGGTCTCATTGTTTCTTTTGTCCTTATGTCCCTATGTTTATCAGTTTAGTTGTTGTTTTATTTCTTAGTTTAGTTCTTAGTTATTGTTTTATATTTCTTTCTCTAACCCTTTTCCTTGCAGTTGTCCTAATTAGAAAATCCAACTGAGCTTGCAAGCACCTCTATTTTGCTCACTAAGGTGACAAAAGAGGCGCAACAGATTGATGACTCCACCGGGGAAAGGTATCAATTTCCTACCTCATTTGGGTTTTTCTAGGTCTTATTTTGGTTTATTTAACTTGCAGGTGCATTAACCGGCCTAAGTCGACCTGCCAATCATCCAATTCCAAGGTGAATTGAGAGAATTCCATCTGGAATTTTCATTCACGGCCATGTGTCACCTGTGCACGGGTTTTTCAGCCCACAAACGCGCATCGTGCGCACATGCACCCAAGTCACAGTTATGTTCTATGCACGTGCACCAATTAGCTCGTTTCGATCTGCGCTCTGTGCACCTCTGTCTCCACTGAGACCCGCGCACCTGTGCAAAAATTTCACATTGTAAGGTTCTTGAGATTTGGGGAAGGCCATTAGCCTTCTTAAAAGTGATTTTATGCATGTTTTAAGATGCACCACACTTAGTCCCCTCTTCATATAAAGGGGTTAGTCAAAACACATAGGCACTTAGGGGATTAAAATCATTATTTCCTTTTTTTCTTTCATTTTTGCCACATGGGTGGCTTGTTTTGGCTAAAAAATATAAGTTGGAAATCATTTGCAATCACATCTAACTTGCATCAGGACTAGAATTTGGATAACAATCACTTAGTATGCTCTTCTCTCACGCCTCCAAGCGACCTTGAGAATCAGAAAAAAGATTGTGAAACAATTTCATCTCCCTTAAGAAGATTAAAACCTTTAGGAGAGGACAACATCCCTTCTTGGGACTCCTCTTAGTTTATTTTTTCAAACACATCTTAATATTGTAACGGGCCCATACATGCCCACATGCTACAAGGATAGGATAGTGTTGAAATTTACTTTCTTAGATCAAATCACTAGGGAAGTTTAAAGGTTTTGTAACGGGCCCATACATGCCCACATGATCACAATCTAGGATAGTTTCAAAAGATTTTCTTAGATTACATCACAATAGGGAGTTAAAGGAATAGTAACGGACCTGTTGGCAAATATTTAATAGACAGTGAATGCTTGTCATTGATGGAAACTATAGCAATGAAGATGGCATGAGTACAGAAAGAATGTAATAGATGGGCATTATGAGAAGACGTTGCAGAGAAGATTCGAATAAGCTCAGAAGAGATAGTGTAGAGAATTGTTGGAAAGAATAGCGATGGCAAAGATCAGCATGATCAGCAGTGCAGTGATAATGGGGGAGGAGCAGCAACAGTGATTGTTGGATCAACAATTCAGAATTCATGATGACTGTCAAATCTCAATGTAGATAAGAAGAGTGTGCTGATATGGAGGATAGATCTCGGGCGTTAGATATGAGCATGAGGATCGACCATCGTAGGATCCAGGAGAATCTACACGATCTTTAAAAGTGCAAGGTGAAGCGAGTTCCCGAAATCTTGAAATCCCAATCCAGACACAATGAAGACTTGCGAAATCACTAAAAGATCCTGACTGTCAATACACCAAAAGACGTGGATCGTTGATCTAAGCCCCATTTCATAGTTTCACCTATTGCGACTTGGAGTGACAAGAACCTCCATCAAAGGAATCGTGAGATGCGAATTCACGATAAGATCTGGACCGTAGATTCATTGAGATCGTGGACCATTGATCTAAGCTCCATTTCAGAGTTTTTTCTATCGCAACTTGGAGTGACAAGAACCTCCATCGAAGGAATCGTGAGATGTGAATTCACGATGAGATCTGGACGGTAGATTCATCGAGATCGTGGACTTTTGATCCCACGCCATTTCGGAGTTTCACGAATCGTGACTTGGAGAGGCAAGAAACATAACCACCGAAATCGTGATTTAATCGCAGTTGTCGTATCAAGATGTGATCTAGACCATTGATCCGACTCCTTTTCGAAGTTTCGTGAATCGCGACTTGGAGAGGCAAGAAACATAACCACAAGAACGTCGAAATCGCGATATGTGAAATCGCGATATGATCTAAGCCATTGAATTAAGATCAGATCTGGACCATCGAATCATAGCACAAGTCGTTGACTTGGAGTCAATGGAGCATGGTGTGGAAACTCGCGAGATGCGAGATCGAGATAAGATCTGGATCGTCGGATCTATGGAGATCTCAACCGTCGATCAGACTCGATGAAGTTTATAAACTCGCAAAATATGAAGCACCTTTTGGCACAGCCTATGGTCATCACCAGTGGTCATGAGAAGGGAAGGATTCAATTTAGATAAGCTCCATTTCAGGGTTTCGGGGATCGCGACTTGGAGATTCCAGCTACCTCATCTCCAGATTCACGAAATGCGAATTTGAAAAAATCACTTTATGCATAAGCGCTTGGTCATGGCCATGGTCATATAGAGGAAGGAGCTAGCACAAAAAAGCTTTGTATTGGAGTTTCGGAGATCGCGACATGAAGTGTCGAGACACTTGGCCACAAGAATACCGAAATGCCGAAACCCGATTTAAAGGAAATATTAATAAAGTTCATCCAATGGTGCAAATAAATGTGAATATGATCTGAGGGCTACTGTTCTCTCTCACAGTTAATTCATCAGTTACAAATCAGTTAGCAAAACTGATTCATGATTCCTGAACGGTTGGTGTTTCAGTTTCTTAGACTATTTTTATTTTGCCCCAGAAGATTCGAAGTGTAACGGCTGTGGGTGTGGTGCATAAAAGAAAAAGATACAGACTATGCATGGTTGGTTTTTCTGGACAAAAAATGAATTAAACTGTAAGAAAGGGAAAATCACAGGATGCGCAGTGTGAGACTGAAAATATGCGCAGTGTGAGACTAAAAATATGCGCAGTGTGAGATAAAACTCAGAGAAGAGTAACAGATGAGGAATAGACTTGAAGCAGAGAAGAATGGCAGAACAAGTTGAAGAAGAGTAGAATTGAAAAATAGACAAAGGAAGAGAAGAATTGCAGAACAGTTAGAAGAAGACCAGATTTACAGAACAGAGAAGAAGTGGTAAGAATCAATTTATCTGTGTAGTTTTTTGTTTAATCATTCATTTATATTCCAGGGTGGTTGGGAGATGCTAGGGAGGACTGTTTTTCTTAGAGGTTCAAGTGGGATCTTGAACATAGGGAGTTGTAGCTTCCATCTGGTTGCAGCCAGAGAAACCAGGGTGGCAGGGTGGTGCAAGGGAGAACAAGTGTTCTCTGTTATACAGGTTGGAGCCTGTGTAACTGGAAGTTG
>ML783398.1:1949192-1994702 GCA_009831015.1 Picea engelmannii | reverse complement strand
GATAGGCATCCAAATAACTCCCCGTTATCTGGTTCTCACATTGTCAAAACCATAGAAGTTGTCAAATAGGGAACTAAAAATCCTCCAAGTCAAGTGTTCCTAACACCATAAGGCAGGGAGATACCCGTGAAGGGTTGAAGGCCGAGGTCTGGTTGTTCTGTGTGTCCCCCCTTGAGGCACCCACCTCTTGGATGAGATCCAGCCCGTGACCCATTTCTTAGGCCGAAAATCTAAATGTCGCACTTTGCCCAAGGTACCTAGTGACCAAATTTTAGGACATATACCTAGGTGGAAATTGTGGGCTGCAATTGCACCTTGATCAGATTTTGTGTGGCTATTGGGACATATCGCCATCTCTTTCGGGATATGCCCCCTTTACCCCTCATTATAACCGATTATTTCATCCTTCACTAGTTTCTCTTCCAATGACTTCAGACCCCACTGTTGAGTACTATTGGAAGGTCCAATGCTATTTGAGAGGAAGGACGTTACGTCTTTTAGGACAGGATCATTTGTTTTCTTTGATTCCCCACATGGACAAAACCCACTTATCCACATATATGCTTCTTTTTCAAACCACTTTATGTATGATGCACTTCTGATTACATTTTGATTTGGATATATATATTGTGTAAAGTTCAAAATTTGCAACAAAGGCTCTTGTTTCTTTATTACTCTCATCACCATTTGCACACATCCACTCAGCTAGTTGGACATCATAGGGGACCCACAGAATCCCCATTGTTCCTGATGCTTACTAAACCTCCCTCCTATCTTAGGGGGAGTGTCTGGTCTTGCCCACTCATCGACACCACCGTCTCACACTCCAGTGAGTGCCACTATCTTAGGATTAGCCTTACTTGGTTCCACATTACTTGGGTCCACTTCCCAAGGTCCTCCATCCACTCTCTCTCCTTTACACAGAAGCGGGGGGCCAACTTCCTCTCAAGGGGGAATTACCAACCCACCTAGCCCCCCTCCAGGGTCAGGTTCACAACACACTCACACCATGGCAGGAGATAATCCTCAACCAACACTATGAATGCCATATTTGACCTCTCTTAACATATCATATCTAAGAAAACTCACCAATGATCCTATATTGCATGACCCCACATGGCCTGCAATGCCCACCAAACTACCTTCAGACATCCCCAAGTTTGAAGGAAAGGTAGGAGATGACCCTGCCAACCATATCATGACTTTTCACCTATGGTGCTCTTCCAACAGCATTATGGATGATTCCATCAGACTGCGATTATTTCAATGCACACTCACTGGCCCATCAGCCAAATGGTATGTAGATGAAAAATCAGGGTCCCATGCGACTTTCGAGTTCTTGGCCAAAGCATTTTTTACCTTCTTTCAATTACCAATTCGCCATGATAATGGTCTGGAACTACTCTCTAATTTCAAACAAATCTCAGCCACACATATCATTGATCACATTCACGAGTGGCGTAGGTGACGTAGTTTGTGCAAAGCAGAAACCACCAAACAACAGTGTCTTAACTAGTTTCTTAGATCACTTGTCTCTCTCCTCGGTAAAGATGTGGCTTCCACCTTCCCTCAATCCGAAGAAGAAGCCATCAGTAAGGCTCAACAATATGACCTCATCTATTCACAGTTAGGGTACTTATACACTGTACTCCCTGACCTCCCAAAACCTATGACATTTGGCCAAGACAAACCTGGGATGTCTCAGTCAGCAGACGGACTGATTGGTAATACCACTCACCACGGTCCACAACTCCAACAACCACCAATGTATGGAACACCTCAATATCCGTCGGCATATGGGGGCACCTCTTATCACCCCCCACCCCCTTATCAACAACCATACCCTGTTGTTGTGCCTCTACCCATCAGTGGGCCACCGACGGCGCCCCCCATACAACCACCTATTCAAACAAGTTTTGGTACTCCCTCTACCTCAACTTATAGTACTAGTGAAATCACCACACCTTCCTATGTACCTTACGGATTGTTACCCCCACAGAATCCATACTTTCCATTTCCTAGTCCCCCACAACCCATGGCTCCCCCACATCCTCATGTTGGGGTGAATTTTGTTCAACCCTCTCCCGTTCAGCAATATCAAAATTTTGAACAGCTGAATACGACAAATCCGACCCATCCGTCGAATAATGCCAAAACGAAAGGAAGAAACAGGAACAACAACAACCCAGGTCAAGGCGGGAATCAACCCCAGTAGAACCAACCTACTGGGGGCAACCAGAAACAAGGGAATCAGAACCCCCAGGGGGGCAATAACAATAGGTGTCAAGGGAGAAATAACAATAATGTTAAAACCAACTTCCCTTGTTCCCTTTACGGTGATTTCGGTCATTATACTCATCATTTCCCCCAAATCGTTGATTTCAAATGGCTAGAAGACTCAGGTAGTCTACCCCATCCTCCAGCACCACCTACCCCTCAGTAAGCCCCACAAAAATACGTGCAACAACCCCCCCCCTACAGTGTTACAGAATCCTATTCCACACCAAGGTGTGATAAATACCCAACAGGACACACAGCCTCCTCCACCTCAGGTGGGACAATACCTCAATCCAAACAATCCAGCAAATCGCACGATCCTCCTCACTAGTGAGGAAGAAATCCTTCTGCAAACACGTAATCATTAGTATCATGCACCCATTGAGTCCCCTTCCATTCCTCCAGAAACAATCCCCGCACAAACGGGACCCCCGTTGGTGATCCCTCGCCCTAACACAAAACCACCTCTTCGCATCACTCGCATCCCATTGCACAGGAATCTCCACAACCCATAAGCTAGGGCAGCTCATAATTATAGTTTGGTTGATGACTTAGCACAATCCCCGGCTTCCATGTCAGCCTTAGAAGTCCTTCAGACTTATCCCACTTAGCGGAAATCATTACTTTCCTCCTTGGGGGCAGTCGACCCCACAGATACTTGACTCATTACATTTGATCTCGACAGCGGAGAACCTCGCCTTCCCACTTTGATCGCTTTTCAAATCCCAATGAAAATACGGAACATTACAGTTCAGCGGTGTATCATCAATGAAGGTGCATCTACATGCATTATGTCCAAATCTGTATGGCAGAAACTTGGTTCCCCGAAACTCATACCCTCTGCCATTACCTTATGAGATTATGACAGATGACCATCATCTCCTAAAGGGATCTTCCAAAATGTCCCTGTAGAACTTGGGGGAAAGACTATTCTCATCGACATTGAAGTTATCGATGCCCCACTCGATTATAATATCCTGTTCGGTTGTAGCTACATGTATGCTATGAAGGCAGTTGCCTCGTCCGTCTTTCGAACAATGATGTTCCCCCATAACGGGAAGATCATTACCATTGACTAGGTCTCACATTACGAGCCTAACCCATCTGCCAACATCGATAACATTCTCCCTCTCATCCACACGAGTCATGACGCATACCTACTCATAAAAATGGGTCCCAGAATTTTCAAAGATCCATCATTGTTAGGAACTTACCATGGAGCACCACTGCTCCTTCATCCTTCCAATCAAGTATGTGTCATATCATCTAACAGAACTGACATAGAGGATACCCTTCCTCCTAGGGAGGCTTCTATCATATCTGACGTCCCACTAGTCGCAGAGCTCCCCCCTCACGAGTCTCCTACGAACTCGTCGACCCCACTAGTCCATGATTTCACCTCTCCCCAAGTCCATATCCCAATTTGGGAGATAGTTCCCCAAGCCATTACTCAAATCCCCTTCTTTTACCCTCCTCCAGGGGTACAAGCTTTCTAGGTAGCCGCAACGCTTACCCTCCCTAATACGGTGTTAGCAATTCCAGTTTGGTATTTACATCCACCCAAGATGGTCCCTCGACCATCCCTTCCCCCCCAAATGGAAGGAATCCCAATGACAATTCCCATACTCACTCCCACCATACCCTCTACTCCCCCACTCGTTACTCTCCCTGCCACAGCTGTGGGCAGGCAAAAGAAGAAGGAGCCCACAGCTCCACTTCCCCCGTGCATCCAACCTCCTTACGCACTATGTGAGAAAGATGGACACCAAACCAACAACTGCCCATCTCTACCAAAGTTACAGAATTTGATTCCACTCAATCAAACTCCCTCAACACTCACAACTATAGCAAGTACTGCCACTACCACCCATCATTCAAGTAGTAAAGGGTTGCGAACCAAATTTGCTTGCGCTATATGTTTAGAATATGGCCATTATACCCACCATTTCCCAGCACTGCCACACTTTCGGTAAACATTAGCCACAATACGCCAAAGCTTCCAGCGCAAACCCAGTCCAGCTACGTCATCCCTACCAAAAATCACTGACATCCATTATGTCATAACTTCAATCAATGAACGTATGAGATTCCCTTGCTCTCTATGTGAATCCTTAGATCATTTTACATACCAGTGTCCTATGATCATTGAATACAGGCAACGCCAATTGTCCCTGCTTCAAAGACCCACAGAATCAATGGTTTCCCTTACCTCATCACTATATATTCTTCATGTCATTTCTCCCGAACCCGAGGCCCTTCCAACGCCTCCATGGTTCTTGGATGACTTATCCGAGGATTCACCCACCAATCCCCCCAATTCTCCCGCTCATTTCCCTATGGAAATTTTACATCCAACTACCACGGGTACTCCTCAGTACTTCGATATTTGGTTTATGTCGAGTGAACCATCGCAATTTCCTTGCATCGTTCCCCCTGCTTCTTCATCACCAGGGGGTAGCCACATGACAACAGTCACCGATATAACTCCTCATGACCCTTTGTATTCCCGCCAATTCCATTGTGACAAGGAAATACTGGAAGAGTTAAACAACCCTGACTACCCATGGGATGTGCTACACCACCGCGCACTCTTCTTTCCACAGGAAGCCTCCACGCCTCCTAACCAACACCCCATATATGCAATCGAAACCAAGGATTTTATCCCATCAGGGCATATTGACTAGTTCAACAACCCCATTCCTACCCCGGATGCTTTTGAAGAAGGCAGCATGGCCAACATTTCCCCGACCATAAAAATCGACATTTCCATCAAAAATGGCGTCGTTGAGGAAATCACCATTAGAGCCGCTTGCACTCCTCAATAAATCACCGCTTATAAAACCCTCTTCCAGGAATATCGGGATATTTTTTCCTGGTCATACACAGAAATGCCTGGCCTTGATCCCTCTATCGTCAAACATTGCACCGACACCTAGCCCAACATTACACCAGTTCGTCAAAAATAGCGACCGCTACACCCATCCAAAGCAGCAGCCATCAAAGCCGAAATTGACAAATTACGCGCGGTTGGGTTCATCTACCCCATCGCCTATACCTCATGGGTTTCCAACCCTATACCCGTTAATAAAAAACAGGGCACTATCCGCGTCTGCACGGACTTTCGTGATATCAATCATGCATGTCCCAAAGACAACTTTCCAATGCCTTTCATCGATCAAATTATCGACGACTACGCAGGCCACGAGGCTCTATCCTTTATGGATGGTTTCTCTAGTTATAATCAAATCCAAATTCACCCAGCCGATCAATAGAAAACCGCATTCACTACTCCTTGGGGTGCTTTTGTATATCGTGTCATGCCATTTGGCCTAAAGAATGCTGGCGCAACTTTCCAACGGGATATGACATATATTTTGCACGATCTAGCTCATCTCATCCTCGCATACTTGGACGACCTCACAACTCGATCCAAAAAATGCACCCAACATCTTGATGATTTACGGATCATCTTCCAACGGTGTCGTCAGTACAACATCCGCTTGAATCGCCTCAAGTGCGTATTATGCATCATCGTGGGGTGCCTCCTCAGATTCATTATTTCCCAAAGCGGTATTACCTTGGACCCCCTCAAAGTCCAAGCTATCACCGAAATTCCACCTCCCCGGAATTTACGTCAACTCGAGAGCCTCCAAGGAAAGGCTAACTTTCTACGGTGATTTGTCCCAGACTACGCCACTCGCGCACACAGTTTCCTTCGCTTACTACGTCACGACATCCCATTTTACTGGGATGAACATGCCCAACAGTCATTTGACGATATTAAAATGGCGCTCTCCAATGCCCCTTTAATTAGTGCACCTGACTACCATCGCGACTATATCCTCTACATATCTGCATCAGCTATTTTAGTAGCAGGAGTTCTCGTTCAGCTAGGTGATGACAATCATGAGCATGTCATTTATTACGTTAGTAAAAACCTCTTAGGGCCACCCTTGAAATATAAACACGAAGAGAAACTAGCTCTTGCAGTCGTCCTCGCAGTCCAGAAACTGCGTCACTACATTCTGCTTCGCACAACTAAGGTTGTAGAATATTCCAACCCTATGCAATACTTTCTCAGTCGTCGACAAATTAATGGAAAATTTGCTCGATGGATCGTTATCCTTCAGGAGTACGATCTTGAATTATCAACACCCAAGAGCAAGAAATCCCTCATTCTCGCCGAACTTGTCACAGCCCTCCCCTCTGACACAACCAGTGCCCCCGTCAATACCGACTTTCCCGACGAACACCTCTTTTACATCACTTCGGATGATCCTTGGTACGACGACCTCCTCGTCTACCTCCGAACTCAAAAGTTTGGTAACCACCTTTCACGAGACGATCGTCGTCGTATTCGCCACCAAGCCCCCCGCTACCTCCTCATCGGAGACATCGTATACCGGCGAGGGGTCGACACCATTCTTCATCGATTCCTAACCATTGATGAGGCCAATAGAGTCTTGAATGATTTCCATAGCAGTGCATGTGGGGGGCATATTTTGGGAATATCCACTGCTCAGAAGATTATCCGAGCATGTTACTTTTGGCCTACCTTGTTTCATGATTTCATTCACGCCGTGAAATGATGCAAGCAGTGTCATCTTTACACCAACAAAGCCCGAGCACCCCCTACTCTTCTTCATCCAGTCATCACTGCCGACCCTTTTTGTAAATGGGGCATCGACTTCATGACTTGTAATCCTCCCTCCAGCAATGGACACAAATACATTGTTGTCGCAGTCGATTACTTCACCAAATGGGTGGAAGCTATGCCCACCTTCAACAATACCACTGACATTGCAGCACGTTTTTTCTTTAACCACATCATATCTCGCTTTGGAGTACCACTCCAACTAGTTTTCGATCACGAGAAACACTTCGACAATGAGATTTTCGTCGAACTCTCATCTCAGTTAGGATTCTCCCACAAGTTTGCCTCACCATATTACCCTCAGTCTAACGGACAGGTCGAAGTAGTTAACAAGGTCCTTAAGACCACGTTACAGTGCACGGTTAATAAGCATAATACCAATTGGCATCATATGTTATTTTCCACGCTATGGGCTTACCGTACGGTTGTGAAAACAACTACTGGTTTCAAACCATTTCATCTAGTCCACGGGGTTAAGGCCACTCTTCCCATCGAGTGCGAAATTCCCACCTTATGCACCGCAATTGAGCTATTACCCGCCACTACTCCAATGGAGCACCGCTTGCTGAACTTAGAATCCCTGGATGAAGATCGTCGATCTTCATTACAGAACAATGAGGCAGCTAAAAGATGGTCAAAGGCCACCTTTGATCACCATGTCAACCTTCTCTCATTTCACAAAGGCGACCTCATCCTTGCTTACGATATCGCTCATAATACCTTTGGTCATGGCAAATTCGAGTCACTATGGCGTGGCCCCTACATTATCCAACATTGCCTCACCAAAGGTGCATACATCCTAGCCTCTCCCAAAGGCCTCTCTCTCAAAGAACCCATCAACGGGTTATGCTTAAAGAAATTTTATGCTTAAACATAGTCATTCTACTTTAGGTTATTTCTTTTATAGTGTTTTTAATCTTTTTTCCATCCCTCGCGTCTAAACTATCATTTGTGCTATTGACAGATGCTTCCTCCACCGGCCTACCACATCGTTTATGCCGACAGTGCCAGCCGTTGGACACAAAATCTCGCTTCGGCCGCTTGGGCTCTCTACACCCCCTCACATGAAATGCTCCATTCAAGCGGCATATGTTTGGGTTCAGCGACCAACAACCAAGTTGAATACACTGTCGTCATTGGCCTCCTAGCCGATGCCCATCATCATGGTATTCGTCACCTTAGCATCTTTCTTGACTCTCAACTAGTCGTTCTCCAGATCAACAATGTGTACCACGTACGTGATCCTTACCTCTTTCGCAAATACCTGCAGGTTAGACTTTTATCTCGATATTTTGATTCCATTACATTTACACATATTCCAAGACAATTGAATCAAATTACAGATAACTTAGCTAATATTGTGTTAGATTGGCATATATCACATCAAGCTATCTCTACACATACATAAACATATCAACAACCTATCACAGCATATATAGATTAGACATCATCAACACAAAACACATGTAAACACCACATAGATCTCAAAATGTATACTCATGTATATATAAAACGGTCCACAGTGCCATCCAAATGTTTACATACAAAAATACAAGTATCTGCAGGCTAGTGAAGCACCTCAATACAAAATGGGCTCACCAGCCTATATACAAAAATACATAGAGCACCACTCAAGGTGCCTCTAGAGCACCACCTCCTGCCCCTCCCTCAGGCGGTGGTCCCTCACCCACTACTGGTCCCTCCTGGCCAGGAGGTAATTGTCTGGTCATAGTAGCACCTGCTACTGCTGTCCATCGTACCACGGCCCACCATGGTGGTGGAATCCCCACACACTACTCCAGGATGCCCTCATCTTGGATACATGACCACATGCCATCAGGCATGCCCTGTAACATCGCCTCCAGGCGGCGACAAATGTCCTCAAAATCTGCTCCAGCATTCGTCGGAGGAGCATGAGATGGCCTGGCACCTGGGTCATCAAACCGATGTCTCCTCGTTGCTCTCTCAGGATCAGCTGGTCTCGCCCCGGCATCCTCACGCCAATGTTTCTCTCCTACCCGCGGCCCTCCCCGCGACGGTCTCTCCGGCTCCCGACGAGCCGGTGCTCTCAGCAACTCCACCTCGCACCCGCGAGGTGCCACATCTGCACATACACACAAGCAACAGATAGTATCATCATCTATATCATATACATATGTCATGATATCTCAAAACAAACATATATATACAACTCACAAACATACCTCGGTGATCAAAAACCTCCCTTGGAGGTAACACCATGTCCGGATCCTCCCGGAAGTCAACACCGACATATGGAAACTGCAGTATCACCTGCGGCATCTGCCGCCACACCTGTGTTGCCTCAGTTGTAAAGAAGTGGCCTCCCTCACCACCACCATGGCGAAGCAAAACAGTCGACCACCGCCTTAGTTGTGGCTCTCGCGCCCCAGGCGCACCCAATAAAATCCTAGGGCGCAACATAGGCACCCTCTCCAAAAACCAGGCCACTAGGATGGACCCAAAGGCAAACTCTCTTGTATCAGTAGACCGACAATGGTCCAGCTTCCCTACCATCCTGTCATGCAGCGTAATCCCCCAGGCAAAGTGCTCACCAACCAATACCCTCTCCATCACACACAGCTGACCACCCTTGATCCGATGCGTCGCAAGGGACCCATACACTCTCACAATCATCGTTTCTATACAGCGATGCACTAGAGAATCCATCGCCCCAATGCTCACAACAGTGCCTGACATAAAGTTTTCCCCTGAATAGAACCTCTGGCCCACTGTCAGTAGCACCACATCCCTAGGTAACACCGGCTCCGCCAGTAGGGTCATTCCCCGAAATGGTAACCCAGTCAAAAAATATATGTCCTCCACCGCAGTGAAGGCAATCTATTCTCCCCGCACTATGAAACAATGCAGGTCTGGACTCCACATTCGGATAAGGAACTACAGGAGCTACTCCTGCGCTCATATCAACGGGCACTCAAATAACTTCAGCAGCCCACAGGCTGCCAAAGTAGCACGTACCCTCGAATCCTCAATCGCCATAGCATCTCTTAGCTGGGACTAATCCCGCTCTCGCCAACCAATGGGCATCGTGCAAAATGATCACCTTCAGCCACATAAAACAGTCCTAAGTCAACCAAATGGACCATAAACAACATTAAAAAGATAAGTTTTACACCTGTCAACCTTGCCTCCAAGGCACGGTTGTTTAACCCACAGGCGCGCACACATGCGCGCCTGTTCACTCCACAGGCACGCATGTATGCGCACCTGTCCACTTCATAGGGGCGCACTCAGGCGCACATATCCATCCTTTAGGTGGGTACGAGTGCGTGCCTGCTCAGCATACAGGGGCGCCTTCATGCGCCCCTGTCACGAACACAGGCACGCATTAAAGCGTGCTTGTCCAATACACAGTCGTGCACACATGCGCGGCTATGCATCCAATAGGCGCACACATAATGCACGCCTTTGTCCCACTTACAGGTGCCCCCATGCATGCCTATCCAGTGGGTAGGCACGCACTTGTGCGCGCATACTTTCGGATCGCACGTGCACGTGGGGGCCCACATGCATAAAACCCCCTGTACAACCCTCCATACAAGCCCTGCCCAAAAATGGAAACCCTACTTCTATGCAGGATGATCAGACTACTAACCTGAAGCTCGTTGGTCCTCGATCGGATGCCTCATTCTCCCAAAATCTCCAAATATCCTCTGAATACTTCTCATCCAGTCACTATAGAAGCAAGTACAAATGAGGTGGCAATGTGGGCCCTACAGCTATATATAGGCCTTTTCGCCAAACTTCCACTCACCATTCCAGGAGCTCCGGGTGTCCATTCCTCGATCCATCTTCAGCCACGGGATCAGCATCCCTTCATCTACATCACGACAGTCCCTGGGCCACTTTTCATCCTAAGCCCCTGGGGCACCATTTTTCCATACCCCAACTAGGTACGCATGCTCATATTTAAAAATTGTCAAATAAATGCTCGTATGTTCGATTCTCTTCAGATATTGTTCACGTTGGGTATTTGGTTGTCATGTGTGCAAGTACTTGGTCATCATACATCAACGCAACCCCTTCAAGTATACACTCAGCACTGGCATGTAGTCTTTCCCTCTAACTGTCACTTGCATCTCCAGTCACACCCTCTGACATGTGCCTCTAGGATCCCCCTCTCCGGATCTGCAGTACCAACACCTCCATTTGCATCTTCGGTACTGTCACCCGGTAGCACTCTTACCCACATGAGTTGTCCCATTCATAACACCCTTTTGCGCCTTTGACACTCATGTTGTTTTTCAAAACCCTTTAGGGATGGGAGTCCTGATAGTCTTACATCATGTCGCGAATCAGCCACATACTCTTTCTCCTTATTTTGCTAACTTTCCCAATGGACTCCCAGATTATCTCTTCAAGATTCTATTTTTTACTACACCTCCGCAGTATCATAAACCCTCCATTTCATCCACAATCAGTTTGCCCATTTGCAAATTTCCCTTCATTTCACCTACCTCATACAGAAACCCACCCGTGGGGCCCCCCACCCTCCACCATTTCTCCAAGCAAATTGTGCCCTACCCAGGCCAACCATGTTACATTGGGGCACCCATTTCTGTATTTGTACACTTATCCCAAAGTATTCTTTATTTATTGTACAAACGCCTTTTGTTTCCAGCATTTACATTCCCTTTTTTGTCATCACCTTTGGCGGCCTTCTTCCCTTTTTGGCAAAATCAACCCATGTCACCCTTGTTTGGGGCACTACTTATCATCTACCCTTAACGACATCGTCCATATATTCAAAGTATCCCACAGGCCACTTACCTCTACCCTCTGAGTTTGTTCACTTTTTCCCACCTCTGGCACAACTTATCCCCTGTCTTGTTGTCCCCCTGACACTTGACCTCGTTGAACGGTTGCGGCCACTTTTCTCTCACATATACCCCAACCAAGGGCAGTCTTGAGTCTTCCTACATCTCGACTTCATCCATGTACCTCTTCCAAATTCTTAAACTCGCCTAGTAGATTTCACGAAGCACTTTTCTTCTGGGAGTCGTGTCCCCCTTTTGTCGACATCAGCACAGTTTTCCAGAAGGGCAACAGTATCTTGACTCTCAATACCTTTCTCATGAGAGCTCTCGGACAGCATAGGGAGAACCACAATTGCTCCCTGTTTTCATTGACCCCCATAACATTCGATTTCAACACTTTCTCATGTTACAGTGGATCTTACTTTGCGACTATTGTAATTATTTCTTATATTCACTGAAGACCTCTGAACTTGGCTAGGCTATCAATGCCTACAGAATATGTGATACTTTTTACAGATCTCACTGCCTGCTAATCAAAGTATGTTCCTTCGCAGAATTGTCTTCTGCCTTTATCACGACCACCCCCGAGGGTGTTGCAGTTGTCTACATCAACACTTCATTCCTCTTTTGAGTTACATGACACGAGCATGGAGCATGCCCGCCTCGTTTGTACACAGTTTATTTTTACACACCTTATGGAAGGTTGGATTCTACAAGTTCCCTTCTCCCTCCAACGGGGCACTCTTGACAATCCCACTATTGCTCTCTCTTACAACAGCACTCTCAGTAGAAGAAACATTGATGGATTTCGGATTTACGTATGCTCCTAACCTCATCCATCAGGGGGTATCTGTTATCACTAAAATTTCATCCGCAAATGGTTACAAGAATTCAACATCGTCAAACAGTTATGAGGTCATCCATGGACCCGAATTAACAAAAAAGAATTCCCAAAGGGTCAAAACTATACAACTAGTGCAAAAATTAAAGGGCGCTATGAAGACACAGGGAGTGCATGCACATGCACAAAACAGGAATGCAGAAATCACGCACATGCGCACGATGTGCAACTGTTGTCGCAAAAAGCCGTGCACTTGAGAAACGACGCATTTATGAGAGTGGTCGGCCTCCCACCCACTTCTAGTTCAGCTTCCAAGTTGATTTCACACTCAAATCTGGACTGGATTCGACTGGGTGGCTGGTCAAAGACCTAGAAATGCCCTAATTAGCCTCTTTACACACTACAAACTAGTTGGACAATACCTCAAAGGAATGCTATAAAAAGGCCATGGATACACTTCATTTTTCAAGGAATTCATAGAAAAGTTATGTTGCCATTATTCTCTTGAGGAATCTTCTATCCTTGCCAAGAGTATACTTGCATCATTGCATTGGGCAATCCATCTCACCCCTTGAGTGGATTAGCAAAGAATTCTTTCACCATTTTCATTTTCATTTTCAAGAGTTGTAAGAAGAGCTTATTTGTGGGGGTCCAAGAGCCCTCCCTTGGAGGAAGAAGGGACTCATAGTCCTCTTGCTTCTCGGTGTTTTCTTTCACTAATATCAGCCTTATCATTGGTGACATGGGTCTCATTGTTTCTTTTGTCCTTGTGTCCCTATGTTTATCAATTTAGTTGATGTTTTATTTCTTAGTTTAATTCTTAGTTATTGTTTTATATCTCTTTCTCTAACCCTTTTCCTTGCAGCTGTCCTTCTTAGCAAACCCAACTAATCTTGAAAGCACCTCTATTTTGCTCACTAAGGTAACGAAAGAGGCGCAACAGACATGTTTTCCACTCTCTCCATGGTGGATGAGAGGAGGTCTCCTTCCAAAAATCCTTGACCTTTGAGCCTTCTCTGTTTTGCATGAGTTGGTGAATCATCTACATGTTATCTTTGTGCTAAAGTGGTTGTATTTGCTGCCACAAATCTATCCAAAAGAGTGCATTTTGACCATCTCTAACTTCCAAAAAAGCATGTTCCTGTACAAGGGGTCTATTATTCCAGGCCACATTCCATATTAGAGAGTTAGAATGAGGCTCATTGAATATTTTCAACCTTGCTTCCTTGATGTTTGTAGTATATTTTTTCCTCCAAAGGTGTTCCCAAAGGTCTGTTGGATGCATTAACCACCTCCACCAAATCTTGGCACCCATTACATCATTTAGAATACAAGGGTATCATAACCCGAGACCACCCGAAATCTTTGGTCTGCAAAGGTCCTCCCACTTTACAAGGGCCAATTTCCTCCCTTCTTTGGTACCTTTCCGAAGAAACTTTCTCTGAATATTGTGGATGGTTTTGAGAATGGATTTCGGCATGGCTAAGGAAGACAAGAGATAGATGGGGATGGATTGAAGGAATTATCAATGAGGGGAATTATCAAGATGAGGATTATCAATGAGGTGGATGAGATAGATGGGGATGGATTGTAGGAATTATCAATGAGGGGAATTATCAATGATGGGAATTATCAATGAGGGGAATGCCCAAATATTTGGAAGGAATGGAGCTCCAAGTGAAGCTGAGGATACGGGTGAGATGGATTTGGATGGCATCAAGGGTATTGAAAAATAAATTTTGTGATTTCCCCGAGTTGATGGAGGTGCCTGAGGTAGAACTAAAATCGTCAAGGATATTGTGAATTGTATTGTCTTCCCTAGAAGTAGGAGACCCCATCATCATGGTATCATCCACAAATTGACTATGATAAATAGTAGGTTGAATGTTATACAAGGGGAGACCTTGGAGAGTTCCATCAACAATGGAGGCTTTGATATAACAACTGAGGCCTTCTTCCATGATGACAAAAAGGAAGGGAGAGAGGGGATCCCCTTGAGGCATGCCTATGGAAGGGGTAAAGGTTTTGGAGGGGACTCCATTAACAAGGATGGAGAAGAATACTGAAGACGTAAGTTTGAGGACCCAATTGACCCAATCATTATTGAAACCAAAAGCAAGAAGAAGATATTTCATATATTTCCAGCTGAGCGTGTCAAAAGTGTTTGGAAAATCTATTTTAATCAACATTCCTGGGGTACGAGAATATTTCAGAGAGTATATTACCTCATGAGTAAGGATTACATTGTCTAAAATCTTTCTCCCCTCAACATATCCATATTTATCATTTGAAATAATAAATGGAAGAAGGGGATTGAGTCTAAGAGCCATCACCTTTTTTATGATCTTATAAATGACATCGTAGAGTGCAATGGGCTTGAACTATTTAGGATGAGAGATTGTTTCTTCCTTAGGAATTAAAGTGAGGAAAGTAGCATTGATTGCTAGAAGGAATCCATGAGACAAATGTGAGTCCTTGACTAACTTCCAAACCTCTTAGCGAACCATTGGCCAATAGTGGTGGAAGAAGTTTTTGGTAAGTCCGTCTGGGCCAGGACACTTCCCCACCAACATTTCCTTCATTTCTTGGTCTACTTCCTCTATCGCTATTGGCCTAAGGAGGGAAACATTTTTATCCTTGGTAATGATGGAAGGGATGGGCCGAGTAATTTTGGATATAGCTACGGATTGATCTAGACAAGGATCTAAAAATAGGTCTTTGTATTAGTTAATAAGTTCTTGATCCATACCTTCATGATCCAAGATTGATTTCTCTTTATCATTCTCCAGCTGGGTGATCCGATTAATATGACGCCTATGTATCATAGAACGACGGGATTTTTTTTAATTTTTCTCCCCTTCCTTGAGCCATTGGACCCAATATTTTTGACTCAAAAGTATTTATTCCCGTGTGTATTGTTCATCCAACTATTTGTTTAATAGACTCTCTTCATCTTGAAGTTGTTCAAAGATACCTTGCAAGATTAGTTGGTGTTGTACCTCTTTCATTCGCTTCTCCAGATCACGTTGGGCCTAAAGAGATGTTTCCAAAAACATTTTTGTTCCATTATTTTAGATGGTGCTTGAAATTTTTTAACTTTTTTTGAAACCTATACATCAGGGTACCATGAGATATCGTTGCATTTTTCCACTAGGTAGGAGCATTCCCTCGAAATTTGAGGTGTGATCACCGAAACGTTTCAAACCTAAAAGGCATGCTTCGAGGTGAACTAACTATGTCTATTCAAAATTGAATGGGCCAATGGTAAGATATATAAGATGACAGAATGCTAGCCTCCATAAGACGGTCATATAACATGAGTGGATCAAAGATTAGGAATCTATATAACTTACAAGTTATTTGATGTGATCATGATATTTTGTTTGACCATGTGTATATTCACTCCTTGAAATCCAGATCTATCAAATGGAGAGATTCAATTTTATCCCTGAAGGCCTCTCTATTATTTTCTAAGTGCCTGAGATCGCCATGCTTTTCCACCAAATATGTGATGAGGTTGAAGTCCCCCCCTAGAATCCATCCCATATCTCCAACTAGATCGCCCAGGTGAGTGAGGCTATCTAAAAAGACCCCTTTCTCCTTAAGGGCCCGTGGGCCATAGGTGTTGGTTATCACCCTTGCTTTGTCTGTACGAATGGCCCTATAAGAGGTTGAAATTGTCCATTTTGTAGAGTAAAAATCCTCCAATATAACTGTGGTTGGGTTCCATAAGATTGTTGTTTCTCTCGCTTCCCTTCTAGAATCATTAAAAATATAATTGCTCTTCTTCCAAAATCTAGAGAGAATATTCTCATTAGTTTCTTTTGCAGACTTTGTCTCTTGTAATAGTAGTATGTCTGGATTTTTAGCTATGATTATATTTTGAAGTATCCTCTGCTTGGTCCTTCCGTTGATTCCTCTAATATTCCACGAAACAATATTCATGAGGAATGTGGGTTGGGAGGGGTAAAGAACCCATTGGTAAGCTTCTGAAGTTGACCCTAGTTGACCATGTAACTACCAATCTCTTGAATTAGCTTTGTGTATATTTTTGTCCTCTTTTACCTCCCTCTTTTTCTAGTTTATGTTGGACCTTGTGCACATCCGGTGGATACCAAACCCACTCCCAGATCTGGAAGTCACCCCAGCAGTAGAGTTTAAGAAAACCTTGTGTACCTTTCTTATCTATTCTGAAGGTACATATTGCATTTATTGCTTGCGATAAGCCTCCTCCAGTTGCACCAAGTCAATCTTATCTAACTCCTTTTCATCCCATTCCATTTCCGCTTTTCCTCCCTCCTCTGATGCATGATCCTCTTCCAGGGGTTCCTGAGAGGGCATAGGATTTATCTACTCCGGGATGGGCTCTGGAATTTCCTTAGCCTTGGCCTTTGTGTTTCCCTTGATTGAACTAAGATGGATCTCGTCCGAAGCAATGGTTTACAGTATATTATTAAGGATATCGAAAGAATTGTTGGTAGAAGGAATTGATGGCAAATTTGTAGGAGGGGATTTCTTCTGGTATTGGCACCTCTTTCCTTGAACTTGAGTAAAGTCATCCTTATATTGTTTTGGAATGGTACCAGATGGACCAGGAGGAGCATTGAGATGGAAATCTTGGAAAATATGGTTGTGCTCATGACATTTGCAACAACATAAAGGAATTTTCTCGTAGTCTATAGTGTGTTCCCACTCAACATCCTATTATTTCAAATTTATAGATCCTGCCAAGGGCATATAAATATTCATATACACATAGATGTGTGCATATGTGGTATACCATCACTATTGAGTAGCCTCATTCAACTTAACATATATTCCAAGAGTATTTCCTATCCCTTCTAGGATTTCCCCAAGCCAGAATTCATGTGGGAGTGAGTATAGTCACATCGATGTAGGGGCATAAGTAAAGTATTCATTTTTTGAGATAAAACACTTTGTCCAGAATCTTAGGTATATCCTGTTGAATTGAAAAAATAGGGCCCATTATCGAAGATTCTATCCTTGTCTTCTAAGTTAGTGAATATGGCAGTAAAAAAACATTTTGATCCTAGTTGAAGCTCATAGTGACCTTTGGGTTTCCACCATGTATTTATCCACTTGATAAGATCTTGTTCAGAAGGCCATAGCCCTAGAAATTCTCCAATGAGGGCATGATCTCTCATATATTGAGTTTGTGATCCAACTTGTATTGAACTAATAACATACCTAGGAGCTGCAAAATCTTGAGGAATGCAATTTCCAAGTTCCCATGCTCGAGTCACTTTTGGATAAGAGGAATCATCCTCCACCTCCATTTCTTTTCCCTTGTTGAGTTCTTTGTGAGATCTGGTTTTTCAGATGCGGTGACAGATCAAATGGTGGTCGCGTTCTTATGGACCCTGTTGAGTCTCTCGTCATCACATTGTAGTAAGAGGGGGATCGCACTCCCTCAGCATCAACCATCAGTGAAGGACCAATCGCACTTTAGGGAGAAGGCCTAGTTGAGTCAGAAAGGGATTGTGTTTCACAGAAACCCTAGTTTTTCTGGCGCATCAGTAAACCCTAGCATAGTGTGCTCTCACATTTGTCAAAATAGTTCAATGTTCACTTTATGTACAATATTTCAATATCAACTTTATATAGACTACATGTTTGTGTGTGTGTGTGTGTTTGAATTAATTGAAAATAAATAAAAAAATCTTAATCATTTAAAACATTTTTGTGGTCTACTACTTAGTACGCACTAATCCAAGAAATTTAGTTTATTGTTGAAATCTCATGGTAAACCTATTGGTTGTACATTGAGAGCACAAAGACCTTTAACTCTAGATCTAGCATGCACCGAGAGGGATCAAATCCCTTGAGATGCAAACCTTTCCTGAAATTTGTACACTCTAAACAAAAGTTTACACTTATCGAAATCTGATTCCTCTTAACACATGATAAATCAAATAACATAACCTTAACTCTTAATCCAAAAAATAAAACATACCCTTTTACATTTTATAAATATAGCATTCTTCCACACACACACTAAAAAAAAAAAAATTAAAAATTAAATGTATTAATAATTAATATTACATTACTTAAAGCATCATAATCATGAAGTATACTCTTTTATAGCATTCTTCCAAAAAAAAAATGAATGTATTAATAGTACATCACTTAAAGAATCATAATCATGAAGCATACCCTTTTATAAATATAAGATTCTTCCTAAAGATTTTGAATGTATTAATAGGACATCATTTAAGAATCGTAATCATGAGGTATATGTGACTGGTTATATTTGGCTTTATCAACTTTATGTCCATTCATGATATATTTGTAACTTTTCCACTCCTCTATGATCATATTTGACTTTATCAACCTTATGTTCATGAGTCACATCTTCTAAAATCAATTTTCATTATATCAAAGGACTTACACTACCTTTTTATCCTTTTTATGTCTGTGTGCGTGGCCTTCCAAGAAAAATCAACGTGAGGTAATAAAATAATGATTTTTCCAAGCTTCGAGCCTAATGGCATGGTTAGCTTGTTCCATAAACCACTTAAGACAATATTGAAAATTAACATGGATTGTCAAGGGATGACAAGATGATGTGTCAACAAAATTTGTGCATAAATTTGTAGAATCATCACTCCATAAGTCTTAGTAAAATACAAGTGAGAACCCTCCCTCCATAAGTCTTAGTAAAATACAAGTGAGAACCCTCCTATTTGTAGATATTGGGTAGGGCTTGGGGTTCTCAGAAACCATGATTGGAAAACGATGCCTTCGGATTTATAGATTTTGGATAGGGCTTAGGATTCTCAAAATCCATGGTTTAGAAAACAATGTCCTAAATACATGTGCACATAAAGATCCCAACTAATGGTCATGATATTCCTGTGTGTACATCATTGAAGGGGATTAAGTCGATGGTAAGTGATGTGAATGTTTCATTATAGTTTAATTAGAACCATGCACTTTTGTTTGCCCTTGGTCTTATGGACTGTCTCATGTGTGAGTGTTTTGGGGCTTACAGAAAGACGAGGATAACTCCCTAGAAATAAAGCATGAAAACCATAGAACCAACCGAGGTGCCATGAGACCCGAGTGGAGGAGGCCTCCAACCTCCTAACGTGCAGTGGATATTTACATAAACCCCAAGGAAATAATTTGGGGATGCATGATGTTGACTTACCAAGGTATGAAACCCATGGGAGAGACGTGAGGAAGTTCTCTTGGGATGGTGAGTCTTCAAGGTTGAGTGTTGAGTGTTCAATGCCTTCCTTTAGTGACATATGGAACCTCTCGTCATAAATGTCAAGGAGGCTTGACTTTGCTGAGAGTAAGCAGCATTCAAACATTTCCATGCCAAGTACTTTAACCTCACAAGGAATCTTAGCATGTGATGTATTTTTTTTTTTTATGTCAAGGGGAGAAAATCACAAGATCTTCCATAAAAATTTAATTATGAATTAAAATTGGTGTTAATGGAATAATTGAATTAGGGATGTGATCATATTTGAATGGAGTAAGTTAATTAACAGATAAATTTAATTTTTTTTAGTTAATTTTTTTTTCTAAATTATATAAGAATTTTGTCAATATTTGATTAACATAAATTTTATTATTAAAGAGTTTGGCCCTTTTAAGACAACCTAGATTATTGGAATTTTGAAAAAACTAGTAAATCAAGGTGAAACTTTGTCTCACCTCAAAAAAACTCACCAAAAAGTTGAGATTGCCACTTCTTAACTCACTCGATACTAGAACTTGTGAAAGATACAATTTGATAACTATGAGTCATAATTGAGCATATTGTATGTCACCATAAATATCTTGACGAAAATGATGAAGGCATTCAACTTGCAATCCAAATGTCATCAACAATGAAAATCTATTTATTTTTAATCGAGAAGATAGAAAAATACAAAAGTTTTTTTTTTTGCTAGTTTGTTCGTGACCTGCATGACTAGCCTGTGGCTGAGAAACCGTGACTTAGGGGCATTTGAGTGGTCAAAATCATCCGGGGATCGCACTCGGCCTGAGCCACACCAACCCTTAACATGGCTGGATTTTTTGTCCCCGCAGGTTTTGAACAGGTGACTTTAACATCACAGAGTGCCTTAACAACACATTGCGTCATCGACTGTCCTACACCTTGGGGACAAAAAAGTTGTATTTTCAATATCAAAGATCAACACAATTTCAACATTTGTAGACTATCTTTTTAAATATTTGAAATTTAAATATAAAAACCCCCAACTTATAATACGTTAAATTTGTGTAGACTATAACTTAATCATGTTGGTTGTGGAGCTTGATTAACTTCGTGATTCAGAGGTCTTGTTTTAGCAGCATTTGGACCCCATTACTTGACGGGGTGTGGGGGGCCTCACCCCCCACATCTCTCGCCAAGGGGGTCTGAGGGGCAACGAGAAATTTTGGAGCGCTCTCGAAGACAATTTTTTTGGGGAAATTGCCTTGTAAAATATTGTAATTTTGTAGTCAATATGGATCGTTCATTACAAGGTTGCAGATTCGACGATGAAAGTTATGTTAGGGTTTTTTTTCCCTAGAAGGAAACCCTCTTTTATGAGGGAATTGTATTGTGGTTGTGCATGTGAGTGAATATTGTATTATAAGAAAGGAGATTGTGAGAGAAATAACAGAAAGTTACAATGGGTATGTTGTAGATTATATCTCTTTATTTGCTTGATAATAATAAATGAATGACCTGACAATTTCTTTGGCTGACGTAACCCACACTAGATAAACCAAGTATATCTATGTCTCTATTGTATTATATATCTTATGTGTTTTGTTTACACATTTATTTTATTTTATTACTTTACAATCTTGTTTTTCTAACAAATCAAATAAATTAAAATTACATTATTTAACATGATAATTCTTTAACAGTGATAACTAAATTGTTGACTCATAATGATGTGCATTTGTATAAAAACAAAATGTAACCAAAAAAATGTCAAATTACATGTTGACAAAAGTAAGTATGTTATAAGTATTGATTACCATAACCACCTCACTTATGTACGGTGGGTCGACCCAGGCCTCAAAATGATAAAATTATGAGAAATTATATGTGAGCTTGATTTGATAATGGAACTTAGCCATTCAAAATCAAAATAAACTCAGTGTGGAAAGTAAGCATGATGAAGCATAAAAAAGTTATCAAGATGGGGACTAAAAAATTTGGATTAAGTGGGAAGCACTCACTCAATATAGAAAATGTATAATCAAAACAAATCGGTGATGTGACTTAACCCAACTGGAAAAAGAAAGGAGCCATGCATTGTGGTTATTACTCTAACAGTGGAAGTTAATGTACAAGGGACAACAATAAAGTTAAGGCGTGTTAAATCTTCCACTAAGATTTTATTATCATTATGGTATGTCCCACTTAAATGATATGGCACATTTGAATGGTATTAGGATAGCCCAAGTCAAAGAATTTCTAGGAAACACTTAAAAACCTAAAAGCATATTTTCCATTATCATGATGATGCGTATGTTTGGAGATGTGAGATTAATTGAAAGTACAATCACATTGGTTAATTAAATTATGCACTGATGGAAAACTAAGTAATGTAGTGGTTTGAAATGTTCAAAGTTATATAAAAGTTTGGATGGGTTAATTTTAAAATATAAAGTATATAAAAGTTGGGATGGGATAAATCTTAAAAGATTTGATTGTATAGTAATATGTTAGCTGGTAAAATGTGGAGGTTTAGTATTTTTTATTATTATTGGTAATTGATTTCAATTTTTAAAATTTTCATAAATATTATGTTCACTCTTTTTAAAAAAATACACTTTGTGTAAATTGATCGTACTTAACAAGTCAATTAAATTATTCCAACCCTATGATTGTGGGTGTAAGGCTTACTTTGAAGAAAAATCAAATCTTTACAGATTTGAGTTAGTACATTAACAACGGTGTAATCAAAGATTTTTATGAGCATTTGGATACAATGTAGAATGCACTATAGTTGTAACATACAAGGTTTTGGAAAAAGGTGATATCAAGACTAACGACTTGAAACTTTTTAGAGTACTCCATTGAAACTCATGGGTTGAAATTCTTTTTAACTTTTTCTCTTTGGGGACAGCGTACATGAAGCCTTTTGAAACTTGTTTTAAATTTAATGAGTGAAATAATTGAGGGGAGCAGTTAGCGAATTTTATATTTGTTTGGTGTAAATACGGATGTGATGTTATTTTTAAATTATATTTTGTATTAATAATTATTTAATTTTTATGATTTGTATTGAAATAATTATTTATTTATTTATGTTATATGATTTGGGAATAATTTATATTTAGATAATAATTGTATTATGAAATAAAGATAGAGAATATTATTATTATTATTATGAATTGAAGAATATAAATTAAAATAATATAAAAAGTGGATAATCTTTTTAGCAATTATTTTTGTTGTGATGAAAATAATTTGAATGCAAAAAATTAGTAATAATAATAATCTATTTTGAAGGTCAAGGCCAAGCTAGACACCAAATTGGTGTATGAGACCTTCTCCACCACTCTTAAATTCTACAGATGTATACATACCCTATCTCTCTCTGATTTGAACTTGTGATCTCTTAGGAGGAAACACATGTTCTGAACCATTAGGCCCAGACAACAAAAGATAACAAACCTTCTTCCAAAAACATAGATTGAGAAATGAAATCTTCTATTTGGAGAATAGAAAAGTAAACAAAAATATTGAGATGCTCCCGCAATAGTAATAGCTCCAATTGAAGTTCTATCAAGAGAAATGAAGA
Source organism: Picea engelmannii (assembly GCA_009831015.1). Classification (NCBI taxonomy): domain Eukaryota; kingdom Viridiplantae; phylum Streptophyta; class Pinopsida; order Pinales; family Pinaceae; genus Picea; species Picea engelmannii. Next base: position 1,971,350 of record ML783398.1, on the reverse strand, counting down.
GACTCCTTAAATCTGAGAATTCTAATTTCAATAAGAAGTTAACACTTCTTACAAATCTTAAAAAATTGAATTATGATTTACAGTTAGTCCTTGTGGAATCATTTCCATGGGGTGGATTGAGGCTAAAAAATAATAAGATAAAAAAAAGATCAAAGATTATTTTCTTCATTGATCCTTGACCTTTCATTTTGAACTTTTAAAGATAAGGTTAGAGGCCAGCTTTCCACATATGCTGAAGTAATTTTATTTTATTTTTTAATCCTGAGAGGTTTTTGCAATCATAAAATTTGTATACAATCAAGTAAGTTCCAATTTATTATGAATAGAAATGTCTATTTTTCTTTGAAAAAAAGACAACTTTATATTAATGAAGACAAATATTTTCATAGTTTTTAATGTATCTTAACATGTTTATCTTTATTTGGATGAGGAGTGAGTTAATAAGTGACTAAACTCAATTTTTTAGTTAATTTATTTTTTATTGAGAGGTTTTGCCATCATAATATGTGTATATACAATCACTTAAGTTTCATTTTACTATGAATAGAAAAATCTATTTTTCTTTGAAAAAACAACAACTTTATATTAATGAAAACACATATTTTCATAGTTTTTAGTTTCTTTTATTATAATGCAGTTAACATGTTTAAATGTTTATCTTTAATTGAATGAGGACTGAGTTAATAAATGGTCAAACTCAATTTTTTTGGTTAAATTATTTTTTACTCTTATATTCAATTTTTTTTTTTAATTTCAATTATTTTAAATTTAAAAAAAATCAAAACCAAAAAACTAAAAAAATTATAATCAAAATTTCTAATCAATTTAATGAAACTAAAACTCACTCCTTCGGAAAATAAAATATTAATCTATTCCACTCAGTTGATTACAGTGTAACTATCAATTCAAAATCCTTTTTATTTAAGAAGTTGTAAATATTATTCCACCCAAAACACTTATAACGTACACTTCCAAATAAAACAGCACAAACATTTAAAAAAATTAAACTTTAACCAGAACAATATCAAGACTACTTTCGTAAAAGCTGGAGCCACCAGTAAGAATGAAAGCAAATTTAACTACGACCTTGTACTTCAATAATAAAAACCAATTTAGATGACCTCTTTTCGAATATATTTCAGCAGTACTTTCGTCATATTGGATTTGTATCTCACTTATCTTCTGTTCTACGTTTGTTGCATTTAATGTTGACCGTTCTACTTTCACCCCTCTGAATATATAGGGTGCTACTTTCACCCCATAAATGATTTTCTTGTTTCTTCAAATATAAAGTTTGTCAGTCATTTTGTCAGTCATTTTCATTGAGATGAGTATCCACCGACATCTAAATGGTGGTGACTTTTTTTTATTTTTACTGAAAATTTCCAGTAGGAAACTTATTCGATACTTTTTCATTTCATGAATAATATGAAGTGTTAAACCGCTAACCTAAAAACATAATACTAAAATTCTTAACTTATGTTCATACTAGAAGAGTGTGTGCACATCTTACCACTATAGTATAGTGGTGACATCTGTAATATACCAAATATACCTGTAACTTATGAAGTAAATTTGATATTGGTTTCCCTTCCCTTTATTCCTGCATCAACTGAAATGCTCGAATTTGGGAACATAATTCAAAGCAAATTACTTATTGAATTGCGAAATTTGGTAAAGACCATCGAGTACTGTCACCTGTTAGGACGAGAAAAAAAGTCATCGATTGTAACTACATAGTAAAGTATATGGAAACTTCGTTTGGTGAATACAATCGACTACTGGCACCTGTCAGGACTTGTAAAAAAAAGTCATAATTGTAACTATAGAGAAGTATATGGGCCTTGTGACAGAAAAGAACATGGAGATCATTATAGATTACATTGTAGATAGTGGAGAACTGACAAAGCCACAGACATTCACACAATATCACAACAATACGTAACTTAAAATCTCTGAAATGTCAGGCCAACTGGGAATTGTTCCATTCTCACAACGAAGCTTCCATCATGCATTCAAATTATGTCCTATGTCAGATTACTGGGATTGAATATGCCCAAGATTTTTTTGGAAGAATGCTATCAATTATATGCCAGCAACCCTAATATTGGTGGATTGAACTGATGGATGTACATTTTGGGTTTTTTTTAATTACAATATAGATTCTTTGACAATCTACAATACAGATTTTTTGACAATCTCCATTGGCTGTATGTACATTGTTGATGGGAAATATTAAGCAATAGATTTCTTGATAATATCTGACTGTATGTATATTGTTGATAAGAAATATTAAGCACCATGCAATGAATCAATAATTGGTTTACTAGCTGATGATGCATCCTGTTCATTAGATGATAAATAATATATATTCAATGGACAAGATGCATTGATCAGTAAATCAATAATTAGCTTATTGAATAATACTTCATGTTTCCTATTTGTTGATAATGTTACTTTGACTATTTCAGTGCAGTGGTGGTCAGAGAGGCAGTCATCAATGTCAAATGCACCCTGCCGTGTTTCAATGCAGTGGTGGTTAGATTGGTTCTTGTTGGCGAAAGTTCTATCTTTTGGGTTTTCTGGCAGGTATTGACCAGAATGGTGATGTAAATTTGGACAAAATCTCTATTTTCTGTTGTTTAAATTGTCTTTCTGAATGTATAAATGAATTTAGGGTGCTGAAAAACCCCTGGGGCAGTCGGATTATACAAACTTAGCCACTCAAATTTGCAGATCCAACCATTCATCACCAAATTTGGGGCAAAATCAAACGGAAAAAGTGACTAGAAAACCCCAAAAGATAGAACGTTTAGACTACTGCGATAATAAATAATAAAACCCCCTGGGCACTCAGATTATACAAACTTAGCCACTTACAGATCCAACAATTGATCACCGAATTTCAGGCAAAATCAAAAGAAAAAAGTGACTAAAAAACCCCAAAAGATAAAAAATTTAGACTACTACAATGATAAATAATATATATCCAACTTGACAAAGTGCATCAAGCAGTAAACCAATACTTAGCTTACTGAATAATACCTAATGTTTCCCATTTGTTGATAATGTTGCTTTGACTGTTTCACTGCAGTGGTGGTCAGATGGGCAGCCATCAATGTCAAATGGGCCCTACCGACTTGGGCATGTGTAACAATCTCCATTGGATACCTTAGTGTCGATAAGGTTGTTTTTTGTGTTTTCAATTTAGTGGGGATGGGCAGCTATAGCTCACTAATACACTCTTTAGGGTAGCGAAATTTGGATCTTAAATTAAACATTGATTGATTTGATCGAAGGTTGCCAAATTTGGAAACGAAATTAAACATTGATTTGATTGAAACTGAAGGTTTCATCAGTCTTAAAAAAACGTACGTACATTAGCATCTGTGACCAAGGTGGGTTGATACATTTTTTTTATTTTAATATATCTTAAACTCTACATAAATAGAAAATAAACCATACAGCTGGATTGAAATGGTATCCTGCATTGAATCTATGGGATCCACCTGTTTGTCATACCTTTTCAACATTCTTTTACACATTTTGGACAGAGAATCTGTGCCATGATACTTAAATGGGATCCACCTGTTTGTCATACCTTTTCAACATTCTTTTACACATTTTGGACAGAGAAGTCACTTTATAGTTAGACTGAAGTTAAGATTTGTGTTTTTATGGGATTCAATTAGGTAGCCAAAGCATACTCATAAAAAGCTGAGTTGTAATATTAAAATTGTATTTAACAATCTTATTTAACGCATCAATATCCACATTAGTTAGTTAGGCAAATTGTGAGAACTATATTATATGTATCATCTCATCACTTGAGCTTAATCACTGCAAATAGGTTTAAATTCAATCATATAAACTATGAATTTTAATTCATAAGCTTTCATAAATTAAACATGTAATATAAAATGAAATGAATTGATTGATAGAAGTTGGTAGGGTTAGGACAAAGAATTTGTAGTGTCTTAATAGTAAAATGGTCAAACCAACAAACCCATTGCAATTTTCAAATTACAACCATTATAATTTCATGCCCAAGTCTTACCATTATCATTATGATTTTATGCCCATGCCATAATGATGCTCTGATCTATGGTAACATAAAAGCTTTTATACATATTGTTCAAGCTTAGTTAATTGAATTTCCATTTAGGGTACATCATCCTTAATTGTCGTACCCATTAGAAATTTGTAGTGACATCTTTACCGTGTGAGGTGCCTATTGAGTGATTGTCAGAAGTTCACTGGAGATTGGTGCCCGAAAGTTCACTGAGAAGATTGCCATAAGTTCACTTAGGTCCTGAATAGTGTCGTGGTAAGTCTTACTAGGCAAGTGACCGCTAAGGGAAGAAAGGTGTTGGGTTGTTCAAAGGTTCAAGCTGGGGTTTTCTTGGGTTCACCTAGGGGGTCGTTGGGTTCAAGCTAAGATCGCAGAAGAAAGCATCGACAAAAGTAGAAAAGCAAAGACAATATTTCAGGCTTCATTCTCCGTCGGAGGAAGCCTCTGTGTAAAATGGTATTAGAGCCTTCCTCCGACGGAGAATGAAGCTTGAAATATTGTCTTTTCTTTTCTGATTTTGCCGATGCTTTCTTCTGCGATCTCAGCTTGAACCCAGCGACCCCCTAAGTGAACCCAAGAAAACCCCATCTTGAACCTTCGAACAGCCCAACGCCTTTCTTCCCTTAGCGGCCACCTGCCTAGTGGGACTTACCACGACACTATTCAGGACCTAAGTGAACTTCTAGAAATCTTTTCAGTGAACTTTTGGGCACCAATCTCTAGTGAACTTCTGACAATCTCTCAATAGGCAAATAGCAAAGCATAATACAAAGACAATAGGATAGACAATTTCTTCAGAGTTAAAACATGTGAAAGTTGATTTATATTATATGAGCCAGAATGGCACTGGTTTATAGACTTGATCTCGAGCACAGACTGCTCTTTCTACTTACATACAGACTGATAGAATCAAACTTAATGCTTCTGCCACTTTAGGTTCGTGATGGCTGAGCCAGAATCATGCAGGCTTATCAAAGAAACCTAAAAGAAATACTCAAAGCTCAAATAGAGGGAGCTTAGAAGACTCGGAGTGACCAACTGAGACCCCTACTAATGAACCTCCCTTCTCCTTTTATACAATTTTTTTGGAGAAATGAATCATTTTATTGAAAAGACTCCAAACTGTTCCTTCCGGAATCAAATCTACTTTAAAGATTTTTATTACACTTGGCGGAGTGATCATGAAAGATCCATCCGACCAAGATTCTATTATTTCCACGTATTTGAAGTACCTTGAAAATGCGGGTCAAACCACGCCAAAAGCCAGAGAAGTGCTCTGGGTTTTCAAGATTATTTTTTATAGTTTGACGATAGGAATGTGTACAAAGTGGAGTTTGTATCGTGAACCCACAGAAACCGACTGACACCACTGTCGGCCAGTAAGACATGCTAGAGAATGGACTTAATTAGTCATTTTCGATGTGTGTATGAAACTTATCTTCATATGTCAGTGTATTCCACATCTTAGTATAGCATTTGCACACTATAACAGGTTGTCAGTTGATCATTTGAATAGAAGTTTTGATCTTATTAACCCATTGAAAGTGGTTTAGGATGAAGTTGCACAGTATCTCTCCGTCATTTGGTCCATATTGATAGAGATTTTGTACCCTATGAAGTGGAAGAGTACACATGGAAGAGATCAAATCTGGGTCAACTGCTCTTTTGTTTACGCCAAATGCTTCCCACCATTCTGCTAGCCAAGTTGGGGGTCTCCCAGCAGTAGCAATATTTACATTTCCAAACTTTACTAATTTTAAATCATTTTCTTTCTACAGGAAATCCCACCATAAGTCTTTGTAATGAGAATAATTATAATGACTTTCTGGGAAATAGATATTTGGATTTCTTTCAGGCCAATGAAGCAATAACCTTGGTCTATGTAGACAAAAATATTGTTGGTGTAATCCTCTATCATTGTAGATTTCCCAAATGGGATCAATATCACGAAAGATATGGCTTAAGGCATTTTGGGCTTCATATGCCTTTTGTGTAGCTCTGGTGATGATTGGAAGCAGAACGTTTGAAGTTGGTCTTGTATGTATTTCAGGAACCATTCTTTGTGGACAAGATCGGCTTGTTGGGTTTATAATTTGTGTGCTTCTTAATTCCCAACGTGGCCTCCATTCTTCCTTGTATTTCTCCCAGCTGAGTAGATCTAGAATACTTACTAATACTTCTGCTTCATTTTTCCATCGAACAGAGATAATCATGATATGGGGTTTCAAATGTTATCGTCTTAGAAAATCTAGAATGTTATTGGATGTGCCTTGAATATGTTCTATATCAAAATCAAAATTGTGAATAAAGCCTGCCATCTTGCAAACTTAGCATCACTGGCCTTTTTGACTTCTTTGTTTAAGACCCGTTTCATAGTTGCAACATCAGTTCTTAATGAAAAAAAATTGTTGATGAGAAAAATTTCAAACTTGTGTATAGCATTCAAAGCAGCTTTTATTTCTTTATCTAATGCAGAATAATTCTTTTCGCTAGCCTACCAGAGAACAGAGGCAAACTAGACTATTTCTTAAGTTTGTTTACCTTTGTGGGGTCTAACTTGTTTAAGAACAACTCCCCATCCAAGATTGCTAGCATATGTTTCAACAATCTTATAAAGGTCATCATCAGATATATGTAGAAGTGGCAATGTTTTTGTTTTTGCCTTGATTTTCTTGCTAGCTTGGGTATGTGCCCCTGTCCAGGGACTAGCTTCTTTTTTCAATCGATCATTTAGCAGCTCGTTGTCTTGTGCACAATCTTTATAGAAATGGCTAATATAATTGAGGCTTCCCAAAAATCTTTGAAGTTGGAGTTTATCCAAGATTTTATCTGGGAATTTATCAGCAAATTCAACAACATGGTGTTGGAGGATTAACTCACCATTGTTGATTATGTGGCCAAGATATTTTATCTCTGTTTTGAAAAATTCAAGTTTCTTTTTTGAGAACACTAATCCAACATTTTGAATAATTTGCAAGAATTTTCTGAGATGTTTGAAGTGTTGTTCAACAGAGGAAGAAAATATTAGGATGTTATCAATATAAACAATTAACCAGACAAAATATTGTTTTAGGGCATCATCCATGACTCTCTGGAATTTTGAAGGAGCATTCTTTAACCCAAAAGGTATAACATTCCATTCATAATGTCCTGCTGGAACACTAAAGACAGTTTTAAACTTATCTTCTTCCTTTATGGCCACTTGCCAAAATCCTGATTTCAAATCAAATTTAGAGAAGTTTTTTGCTCCAGCAATTATGGTCACCAAACTGGACTTGTTGGGAATAGGATATGTATCATCAGCTAATACCATATTCAAGGGTTTGTAGTTGATCACCAACCTAGGGATTCCTCTTACTTTCTCAGAATGATTATTTACATAGAATCCATAACAGTTCCATGGACTAATAGATTATCTAATGAGTCCTTTATGAAGTAGGCCTTGTATTTCATCAGAGAAAATTTTTTGATACTCTACATTCATGGGAATAGATCTTCTTTTGCATGATGTTTCTTCATATGAGTCTTTGTAAGGAAGTTCTACTTCATGTCTTTTATGGTGCCAAAAGGCAATAGGATTTTCTGAGAAGACTTTTGCTTCAAATTCTTTTTGGAGCTCAAGAATTTGTTGTTGTATATGACTTTGGGCAATTTGGTCTTTGATCCTTAGCTCAATCTTTTTTCCCTTTAATTCTTCTATTTTTAGTACCTTATTATGGACTGTGTGGATATGAGATGATATTTTGGGTATAGATACAAAGGGAAGTTGAATGGAGATTTTTGAGGTTCTGGTTGGAGAGGGAATGATGATGAAATAATTGGGAGATTTATTAGGTAGTCTGGTGGAACCATGTGGATCAACAACAACGAAGAAAGGAGTGCCAAGGATGCAAGCAACTGGAATGTTTGTTAACATGAATTTTACGGATAAACAGTAATGTTGGAAACATAGAGTTGCTTCAGGTATTTCATAGTGTATTTGAGTAGGTTGGTTTCGTAATCCGATAGCATTTTGCTAGGTTTTATGCCAAAATTGTACAGGGATGATTTCTTTATTCAGAAGGTTAAGGTTAGAACCAGTATCTAGCAAGGTTTTGAGCCATAACTTTTTTCCCTTGATCGTGATGTCTAGAAGGACATGGAATTTTTGGTGTTCATTGGGCATGATCTGTTGATCATGTTCATGTACTACAACCTTTTTTATTTCGGTTTTTAGCTTACTAATTTCCTTGTCGAGATCAGAGATGGATATAGTTTGTATAGGGCAGGAAAGCAAGGGGGCAAGGGCTGACTGTTTAGGGAGAGAAGAGATATAATTTTTTGTCGGTTGTCTCTTGTAGAATGTAGCAAGGAATGCTTGTTGTGTTTTCCATTCAAAGAAAGAAATCCAAATATTATTTTTTTTCATATAATTTTGCCATGCTAATGATAATGCTATTTTTTCATTATCTGGGATAGTTTTTGAAAATTGTTCAGCATCAGGATGTGTAAAGAGATCCTAATTCAGCATGATCTTTATCCAGTCTTCTTTCACATGAGTTTTCTTGCAACCTTTCATTAGGGTAAGAAATTTCCCTATTTCTGGTATCGATGGTCTTTTTAAATCCTCTGGAATAGGATTAGTAAATCAACAAGAGGAAATGTTTGTATAGGGAGAAGAAGAGGTTATCATGAGCATGTGATTGTCATGGGGGGGAGGTATTTCAGAGCATTGAGAGTGTGGGCAAGGATCTTTTGTCGTAAAGTTGGGAGGAGGAAATTTTGTTCTTGGATTATGAAATTGGTGTTCGAATTGGATTTGGTTGTCTTCTGTAGATGTAGATAGACTTGGAAGAGTTACCAATTTGCGACAGTCTAGGCATTGGATAAAATAGGGTACTTGTCCCAAAGAGGAGGCTAGAGGTTGGAGAGACGGATGTAAGCAGAAGGATGTAGATGGTGGAGAAGGTGTGGAAAGTCCACCTTGCTTAGTATGTAAGCTATGTTTTGAAGGAGGGAAAGAGATAACGACAGAGGAAGGTGATTCTTGTATGTGTGCAGAGGTAATGGAATGCTAAAGGGGTGTACGAGGAATGTCCATGACCCAGTAAGAGGGAAAATAAATATTTTCCCATTTGATGAGTTGATGTTCCATTTTTTTAATTGGTAATTGATTTCAATTTTTAAATTTTTCATAAATATTATGTTTTTTTTTAATAATTGTTATAATATAACATTGTTATATTATAACATTGTTATATTATAACAATGCTATAATATAACATTGTTATAATAGAGAAAATGTATTTTAAAGGATTTGATTGTGTAGTAATATGTTAGTGGGTAAAGTGTGGAGGTTTAGTTTTTTTTATTGGTAATAGATTTCAATTTTTAAATTTTTCATAAATATTATGTTTTTTTTTTGAATAATTGTTATAATATAACATTGTTATAATAGAGAAAATACATTTTAAAAGATTTGATTGTATATTAATATGTTAGTGGGTAAAGTGTGGAGGTTTAATTTTTTTTATTGGTAATTAATTTAAATTTTTAAATTTTTCATAAATATTATGTTTTTTTGTTTTTTAAATAATTGTTATAATATAACAATTTTATATTATAAAATTGTTATAATATAACAATGTTATAATAAAAAATATATATTATATATTTTCTTTACTAATGTTCCCTTATAATAGGTTTTGGAACCTAAGATGGATATCAAAACGAGGCTAGCGAAAGCTTGACTTGGGCACACACAAACCCTAGAGCTCTGCAGCAGAGAAGATTTTGATGCGCATTCTAACACCAACGATCTGCGGCTAAGGACTAAGCTCGGAAGGTGAAGACCTCACGAGGTCACTGCGCACCCATGATGAGTAAGGAAGAGGGGGGGGAACCCCCCTCGTACAACGATATCACTGCCAATGACAGGAAGGGAATTCGTGCTAAACGACCTCCATTCGAGCCACCGACGCACCTGCAGGATCAACTTTTCATCCAAGAACAGGGGCTCAGAAAATAAATGGACGTAGAACCCAATATGTCTCATCCAAAAGCTTCCAGAGGATGGGAACCAGGCAAGTGTATACTGCAAATGGAAAACCCCCCACACTATCACATCAAATCAACACGAGTAGGGGAGCACACTCATTTTATGATGGATCATGCCCTGATCGACAAATTTTTAAGCCTCTGGCCGACCGAACGTGATCTCACACGCTGGATCAAGGATTGGTGGAACCCCAAAGGCGACTATGAAGTTCAGCTTAGTTCCAAGTGTTTCTTCACAATAATCATGTACAACCTCGAAGACAAGGATGTAATCTTCGATAATGGACGATACTTCTGTAACTCAGCGAGACTGTTTCTGCGATTTTGGACAGACAGATTCAGCCCGGAGAAGGAGGACTTTACAAGAGTGCCAGTATGGATTCGTCTGTACTCATTGCCCTAGGAATTTTGGCTGGAAGAAATACTCATGGGCATCGGGAACACAATGGGGCGATACGTAAAGGCATCAGAGGCTACAAAGATGAGAAAGTACACCTCATACTCCTGCATTTGCATCTATATGGACATCTCAAAGGCCTTGCCAGGATCTATCACGCTAGAATATCAGGACGATGACTAGAACCAAACAATTGATTATGAACACATCCCCTTTCATTGCAGGAAGTGCCACAAGCATGGCCACCTCTTCAGAGACTGTCCTCTGAACGCTACAAGCACCAAGGCTAGCGAAGGAAAGAAAAAGGACGGCTTCACCAATGTCACAGGTAGGGTTAGGACAAAGAACTCGTAGTGTCTTAATAGTAAAATGGTCAAACCAACAGACCCATTGCAATTTCCAAATTACAACCATTATAATTTCATGCCCAGGTCCTACCATAATCTTTATGATTTCATGCCCATTCCCTAAGTGAACCCAAGAAAACCCCAGCTTGAACCTTCGAACAGCCCAACACCTTTCTTCCCTTAGCGGCCCCCTACCTAGTAAGACTTACCACGACACTATTCAGGACCTAAGTGAACTTCTGGCAATCTTCTCAGTGAACTTTTGGGCACCAATCTCCAATGAACTTCTGACAATCACTCAATAGGCAAATAGCAAAGCCTAATACAAAGACAAGAGGATAGACAATTTCTTCAGAGTTAAAACATGTGAAAGCTGATTTATATTATATGAGCCAGAATGGCACTGGTTTATAGACTTGATCTCGAGAACAAACTGCTCTTTCTGCTTACATACAAACTGATAGACTCAAACTTAATGCTTCTGGCACTTTAGGTTCATGATGGCTGAGCCAGAATCATGCAGGCTTATCAAAGAAACCTAAAAGAAATACTCAAAGCTCAAAGAGAGGGAGCTTAGAAGACTCAGAGTGACCAATTGAGACCCCTACTAATGAGCCTCCCTTCTCCTTTTATACAATGTTTTTGGAGAAATGAATCATTTTCTTGAAAAGACTCCAAAATGTTCCTTCCAGAATCAAATCTACTTTAAATATTTTTATTACACTTGGCGGAGTGGTCATGAAAGATCCATCCGACCAAGATTCTATTATTTTCAAGTATTTGAAGTACCTTGAAAATGCGGGTCAAACCACGCCAAAAGCCAAAGAAGTGCTCAGGGTTTTCAAGATTCTTTTCGATAGTTGGACGATAGGAATTTGTACAAAGTGGAGTTCATATTGTGAACCCACAGAAACTGACTAACACCACTGTCAACCAGTAAGACATGATAGAGAATGGACTTAATTAGTCATTTTCGATGTGTGTATGAAACTTATCTTCATATGTCAGTGTATTCCACATCTTAGTATAGCATTTGCTCACTATAACAGGTTGTCAGTTGATCATTTGAATAGAAGTTTTGATCTTATTAACCCATTGAAAGTGGTTTAGGATGAAGTTGCACAGTATTTCTCCGTCATTTGGTCCATAATGATAGAGATTTTGTACCATGTGAAGTGGGAGAGTACACATGGACGAGATCAAATTTGGGTCAACTGCTCTTTTGTTTACGCCAAATGCTTCCCACCATTTTGCTAGCCAAGTTAGGGGTCTCCCAGCAGTAACAATATTTACATTTCCAAACTTTACTAATTTTAAATCATTTTCTTTCTGCAGGAAATCCCACCATAAGTCTTTGTAATGAGAATAATTATAATGACTTTCTGGAAAATAGATATTTAGATTTCTTTCAGGCCAATGAAGCAATAACCTTGGTCTATGTAAACAAAAATATTGTTGGTGTAATCATCTATCATTGTGGATTTCCCAAATGGGATCAATATCACGAAAGATATGGCTTAAGGCATTTTGGGCTTCATATGCCTTTTGTGTAGCTTTGGTGATGACTGGAAGTAGAACATTTGAAGTTGGTCTTGTACGTATTTCAGGAACCATTCTTTATGGACAAGATTGGATTGTTGGGTTTATAATTTGTGTGCTTCTTAATTCCCAGTGTGGCTTCCATTCTTCCTTGTATTTCTCCTAGCTGAGTAGATCTGGAATACTTACTAATACTTCTGCTTCAGTTTGCCATCGAACAGAGATAATCATGATATGGGGTTGCAAATGTTCTCGTCTTAGAAAATCTGGAATGCTATTGGATGTGCCTTGAATATGTTCTATATCAAAATCAAAATTGTGAATAAAGTCTGCCATCTTGCAAACTTAGCATCACTGGCCTTTTTGACTTCTTTGTTTAAGACCCGTTTCATAGCCACAACATTAGTTCTTAATAAAAACTTTTTGTTGATGAGAAAAATTTCAAACTTGTGTATAGCATTCAGAGCAACTTTTATTTCTTTATCTAATGTAGAATAATTCTTTTCGCTAGCCTGCCAGAGGCCAGAGGTAAACTGGACTATTTCTTCAGTTTGTTTACCTTTTTGGGGTATGACTTGTTTAAGAACAACTTCCCATCCAAGATTGCTAGCGTATGTTTCAACAATCTTATAAAGGTCATCATCAGATATATGTAGAAGTGGCAATGTTTTTGTTTTTGCCTTGTTTTTCTTGATAGCTTGGGTATGTGCCCCTGTCCAGGGACTAGCTTCTTTTTTCAATCGATCATTTAGCAGCTTTCTGTCTTGTGCACAATCTTTGTAGAAATGGCTAATATAATTGAGGCTTCCCAAGAATCTTTGAAGTTGGAGTTTATCCAAGATTTTATCTGGGAATTTATCAGCAAATTCAACAACATGGTGTTGTAGGATTAACTCACCATTGTTGATTATGTGGCCAAGATATTTTATCTCTGTTTTGAACAATTCAAGTTTCTTTTTTGAGAACACTAATCCAGCATTTTGAATAATTTGCAAGAATTTTCTAAGATGTTTGAAGTGTTGTTCAACAGAGGAAGAAAATACTAGGATGTCATCAATATAAACAATTAACTAGTCAAAATATTGTTTTAGGGCATCATCCATGACTCTCTGGAATTTTGAAGGAGCATTCTTTAACCCAAAAGGCATAACATTCCATTCATAATGTCCTTCTAGAACACTAAAGGTGGTTTTAAACTTATCTTCCTCCTTTATGGCCACTTGCCAAAATCCCGATTTCAGATAAAATTTAGAGAAGATTTTTTCTCCAGCAATTCCGGTCACCAAATTGGACTTGTTAGGAATAGGATATGTATCATCAACTAATACCATATTCAAGGGTTTGTAGTTGATCACCAACCTAGGGATTCCTCTTACTTGCTTAGAATGTTTATTTACATAGAATCCATAACAGTTCCATGGACTAATAGATTCTCTGATGAGTCCTTTATGAAGTAGGCCTTGTATTTCATCAGAGCAATTTTTTTGATACTTTGCATTCATGGGAATAGCTCTTCTTTTGCATGATGTTCCTTCGTATGAGTCTTTGTAAGGAAGTTCTACTTCATGTCTTTTATGGTGCCAAAAGGCAATATGATTTTCTGAGCAGACTTTTGCTTCAAATTCTTTTTGGAGCTCAAGAATCTGTTGTTGTATATGACTTTGGGCAATTTGGTCTTTGATCCTTAGCTCAGTCTTTTTTCCCTTTAATTCTTCTATTTTTAGTACCTTATTCTGGACTGTGTGGATATGAGATGATATTCTTGGTATAGATCATAAGGGAAGTTGAATGGAGATTTTTGAGGTTCTGGTTGGAGAGGGAATGATGATGACATAATCGAGAGATTTATTAGGTAGTCTGGTGGAACCATGTGGCTCAACAACAATGAAGAAAGGAGTGCCAAGGATGCAAGCAACTGGAATGTTTGTTAACATGAATTTTACGGATAAATAGTAATGCTGGAAACATAGAGTTACTTCAGGTATTTCATAGTGTATTGGAGTAGGTTGGTTTCGTAATCCGATAGCATTTTGCTGGGTTTTATGCCAAAATTGTACAGGGATGATTTCTATAATCAGAAGGTTAAGGTCAGAACCGAAATCTAGCAAGGTTTTGAGCTAGAAAATTTTCCCCTTGATCATGATGTCTAGAAGGACATGGGATTTTTGGTGTTCAATGGGCAAGATTTTTTGATCATGTTCCTGTACTACAACCTTTTTTATTTTGTTTTTTATCTTACTAATTTCCTTGTCGAGATCAGAGATGGATATAGTTTGTATAGGGTCGGAAAGCAAGGGAGCGAGGGTCAACTGTTTAGGGAGAGCAGAGAGATAATTGTTTCTCGGATGTCTCTTGTAGAATGTAGCAAGGAATTCTTGTTGTGTTTTCCATTCAAAGAAAGAAATCCAAATATCTTTCTTTTTCATATAATTTTACCATGCCGATGATAATGCTATTTTTTCATTATCTGGGATAGTTTTTAAAAATTGTTCAGCATTAGGATGTGTAAAGAGATCATAATTCAACATGATTTTTATCCATTCTTCTTTCACATGAGTTTTCTTGCAACCTTTCATTAGGGTAAGAAATTTCCCTATTTCTGGTATTGATGGTCTTTTTAAATCCTTTGGAATAGGATTAGTAAATCGACAAGAGGAAATGTTTATATAGGGAGAAGAAGAGGTTATCATGAGCATGTGATTGTCATGGGGGGAAGGTATTTCAGAGCATTGAAGGTGTGGGAAATGATCTTTTGTTGTAGAGTTGGGAGGAGGAAAGTTTTTTCTTGGATTATGAAATTGGTGTTCGAACTGGATTTGGTTGTCTTCTGTAGATGTAAATAGACTTGAAAGAGTTACCAATTTGTGACAGTCTAGGCATTGGATAGAATAGGGTACTCATCCCAAAGAGGAGGCTAGAGGTTGGAGAGAGGGATGTAAGCAGAAGGATGTAGATGGTGGAGAAGGTGTGGCAAGTCCACCTTGCTTAGTATGTAAGCTATGTTTTGAAGGAGGGAAAGAGATAACGACAGAGAAAGGTGATTCTTGTATGTGTGCAGAGGTAATGGAATGCTAAAGGGGTGTACGAGGAATGTTTATGACCCAGTGAGAGGGAAAATAAATATTTTTCCATTTGATGAGTTGATGTTCCATTTTTTTAATTGATAATTGATTTCAATTTTTTAATTTTTCATAAATATTATGTTTTTTTTTGAATAATTGTTATAATATAACATTGTTATATTATAACAATGCTATAATATAACAATGCTATAATATAACAATGCTATAATAGATAAAATGTATTTTAAAAGATTTGATTGTGTAGTAATATGTTAGTGGGTAAAGTGTGAAGGTTTAGTTTTTTTTTATTAGTAATGAATTTCAATTTTTAAATTTTTCATAAATATTATGTTTTTTTTTAATAATTGTTATAATATAATATTGTTATATTACAACAATGCTATAATATAATATATTGTTATAATAGAGAAAATATATTTTAAAAGATTTGATTGTATAGTAATATGTTAGTGGGTAAAGTGTGGAGGTTTAGTTTTTTATTAGTAATTAATTTAAATTTTAAAATTTTTCATAAATATTATGTTTTTTTTTTAAGTAATTGTTATAATATAACAATTTTATATTATAAAATTATTATAATATAACAATGTTATAATAAAAATATATATATTATATATTTTCTTTATTAATATTCTTTTATAATATAACAATGTTATAATAGAAAAAATATATTATATATTTTCTCTATTAATACCTCTTACTTTTATATATGAGATATTTCTTACCTTCATATATGAGATGTAGTATTAATAGATAAAATATATAATATATATATTTTTATTAATATCCAATTCTCATATTTTTAAATTTTTTATAAATATTTTATTTCTTTTAAAAAAATATACTTTATGTAAATTAATCCTAATTAACCAATCAATTAAATTATTCCAACCCTATGATTGTGGATGTAAGGCTTACTTTCGGAAAAAAAAAATCAAATCTTTACATATTTGATTTAGTACACAATGGTGTAATCAAAGATTTTTATGAGCATTTGGATACAATGTAGAAGGCAAGGTTTTGGAGAAAGGTGATATGAAGACAAACGACTTGAAACTTTTTAGAGTACTCCATTGAACCTCATGAGTTGAAATTCTTTTTAACTTTTTCTCTTTGGGGACAGCGTACATGAAGCCTTTTGAAACTTGTTTTAAATTAACTGAGTGAAAAAATTGAGGGGTTTCATATTTGTTTGGTATAAATACTCACGGGATGTTATTTTTAAATTATATTTTATATTAATAATTATTTAATTTTTATGATTTATATTGAAATAATTTTTTTTTTTTCATATCTATTTAGAATAATTTATATCTAAATAATAATTTTATTATGAAATAAGAATAGAGATTATTATTATTGTTATTAGAATATAATTTAAAATAAAAAAAGAAAGATATTTTTTTAGCAATTATTTTTTTTAATGAAAATAATTTGAATGCAAAAAATTAATAATAATAATAATTTAATTTTAAGGTCACCTCCAAGTTACACATCAAATTGGTGTATGAGACTTCCTCCATCATTATACATACCTTATCCTGATTTGAAGTTATGACCTCTTAAGAGATAACACATGTTCTTAACCATTAAGCCCAAACAACAAAAGATAACAAACGTTCTTCCAAAAATATAGATTGAGAAATAAAAGGTAGACAAAAATATTGAGATTGCTCCCTCCATAATAATAGTTCTAATTGAAGTCTTATCAAGAGAAATGAAGTTGACACTTCTTACACATCTTTAAAAATTGAATGCTGATTTACAGTTGGTCCTTGTGGAATCATTTCCATGGGGTGGATTGAAGCTAAAAAATTAAAAGATAAAAAAAAAAAAGATCAAAGATTATTTTCTTCATTAATGCTTAACTTTTCATTTTGAACTTTTAAAGATAAGGTTAGAGGCCAGCTTTCCACATATGCTGAAATATATATATATATATATATATATAATATTTTTTATTTTTTTTCTCTTTTTGAGAGGTTTTTGAAATCATAATATTTGTATACAATTAGGTAAGATCCAATTTATTATGAATAGAAATGTCTATTTTTCTTTGAAAAAAAGACAACTTTATATTAATAAAGATAAATATTTTCATAATTTTTAGTGTATCTTTTATTGTAAAACAGTTAATATGTTTATCTCTGTTTGGATGAGGAGTGATTTAATAAGTGGCCAAACTCAATTTTTTAGTTAATTTATTTTTTCTTGAGAGATTTTTGGGACTATAATTTTGTATACAATCACTTAAGTTCCATTTTACTACTAGTAGAATGTCTATTTTTTTCTATTTTTTTTAAAGACAACTTTATATTAGCAAAGACAAATATTTTCATAGTTTTTAACTTATTTCTTATTATAATGCAGTTAACATGTTTATCTCGTTAATAAATGGCCAAACTCATTTTTTTTAGTTAATTTTTTTTTTACTTAAAAAAAATTAAGTGAAACTAAAACTCACTCCTTCCCAAAATAAAATATTAATATATTCCACTCGGTTGACAATGTAACTATCAATTCAAAATCCTTTTTCATTAAAAAGTTGTAAATATTATTCCACCCAAAACACTTATAACGTACACTTCCAAATAAAACAGCACAAACATTTAAAAAAAATTGAACTTTAACCAGAACAATATCAAGACTACTTTCGTAAAAGCTGGAGCCACCAATAAGAATGAAAGCAAATTTAACTACGACCATGTACTTCAATAATAAAAACCAATTTAGATGGCCTCTTTTTGAATATATTTCAGCCGTACTTTCGTCATATTGGAGTTGTATCTCACTTATCTTCTGTTCTACGTTTGTTGCATTTAATGTTGACCGTTCTACTTTCACCCCTCTGAATATATAGGGTACTTCAGCCATGAATGATTTTCTTGTTTCTTCAAAGATAAAGTTTGTCAGTCATTTTCATTGAGATGAGTATCCACTGACATTTGAATGGTGGTGACTTTTTTTATTTTCATTGGAAATTTTCAGTAGGAAACTTACTGGATACTTTTTCACTTCGTGAATAATATGAAGTGTTAAATCGCCACCTCAAGGACATAAGGTTCAAACTTTTGACCTATCTTCACACTGGAAGAGTGTGTGCACATCTTACCACTGTAATATACCGATGATATCTGTAATATACCTGTGACTTATGAAGTAAATTTGATATTGGTTTCCCTTCCCTTTATTCCTGCATCAACTGAAATGCTCGAATTTGGGAATATAATTCAAAGCAAATTACTGATTGAATTACGAAATTTGGTAAAGACCATCGAGTACTGTCACCTGTTAGGAGGAGAAAAAAAGTCATCGATTGTAACTACATAGTAGAAGTATATGGAACTTCGTCTGGTGAATACAATCGACTACTGGCACCTGTCAGGACTTGTAAAAAAAGTCATAATTGTAACTATAGAGAAGTATATGGGCCTTGTGACAGAAAAGAACATGGAGATCATTATAGATTACATTGTAGATAGTGGAGAACTGACAAAGCCACAGACATTCACACAATATCACAACAATACGTAACTTAAAATCTCTGAAATGTCAGGCCAACTGGGGATTGTTCCATACTCACAACGAAGCTTCCATCATGCATTCAAATTATGTCCTATGTCAGATTACTGGGATTGAATATGCCCAAGATTTTTTTGGAAGAATGCTATCAATTATATGCAAGCAACCCTAATATTGGTGGATTGAACTGATGGATGTACATTTTGAGTTTTTTTTTTTAATGACAATACAGATTCCTTGACAATCTCCAATACAGATTTTTTGAAAATCTTCATTGGGTACATGTATATTGTTGATGAGAAATATCAAACAATAAATTTTTTAATTATATTTAACTATATATATTATGGATGAGAAATATTAAGCATCATGTAATAAATCAATGATTGATTCACTGGATAACATTCTATTGATTAGATGATAAATATTATGTATCCAAGAAACACGGTGCATCCATCAGTCAGCTAATAGTTAACTTACTAAATAATACTTAATGTTTCCCATTTGTTGATAATGTTGCTTTGACTATTTCAGTGCAGTGGTGGCCAGATAGGCAGCCATCAATGTCAAATGTACCTTGCAGACTTGGGCATGTGTAACAATCTCCATTGGATACCTTAGTGTCGATAAGGTTGTTTTTAGTGTTTTCAATTTAGTGGGGATGGGCAGCTATAGCTCACTAATGCACTCTTCAGGGTAGCGAAATTTGGATCTTAAATTAAACATTGACTTGATTGAAGGTTGCCAAATTTGGAAACGAAATTAAACATTGATTTGATTGAAACTGAAGGTCTCGTGATTCTAAAAAACGAACGTACATGAGCATCTATGATCAAAGTTTTGGTAGGTTGATAAATTTTTTTATTTTAATATATCTTAAACTCTACAAAAATAGAAAATAAACCATACAGCTGAATCGAAATGGTATCATGCATTGAATCTGTGCCATGCTACTGGAATGGGATCCACCTGTTTGTCATACCTTTTCAACCTTCTTTTACACATTTTGGACAGAAAAGTCACTTTATAGTTAAACTGAAGTTAAGATTTGTGTTTTTATGAGATTTAATTAGGTAGCCAAAGCATCTTCATAAAAAGATGAAATGTAATACTAAAAATGTATTTAACAATCTTATTTAACACATCAATATCCACATTAGTTAGTTAGGCAAACTGTGGAAACTATATTAAATGCATCATCTTATTACTTGAGCTTAATCACTGTGCATTAACAGCAAATAAGTTTAAATCCAATTCGATAAATTATAAATTTCAACCCATAAGTTTTTTATAAATTAAAAATGTAATATAAATGGTCAAAACAACAAACCCATTGCAATTTCCAAATTACAACCATTATAATTTTATGCCCAAACCTTACTATTACCATTATGATTTCATGCCCATGCCCTAATGATGTTTTGATATGTGACAACAAAAAAGCTTTTATACATATGGTTCATGCCCAGTTAATTGAATTTCCATTTAGGGTACATCACTTCTGATTGTCCTAAGTCTTCTCCCATTAGAAATTCTTACTGACATCTTTACTGTGTGAAGTGTATGGTCACAGTTAAAAGTTAATGCCCTATAATATAATATAGTGTGTAATTTTAATATCTCTTCTCAATTAAAAAGGTGTACCTTTGCCAGTTTACTATTCATATGATCTGTGTTTTTTAATTTTAAGTATCATGTTAGGTTGGTGATTTTTTAAAAATATGTTTTGATTTAAAAATCTAATATATTTCATGTATGTTTTTTTCAATAGTCAAGAAAATGGTTAAAATTGAGTTCCTAAAAATAATAAATTTTAAGTAATAAGAATTGAATTTATTTGAGTTTTATTTTTATTTTTTCACTTTGAACATATATTTTAACTTTATTTTATTTTCATGATTCATTTTTTCACTTTTGAATATATGTTTTAACTTTACTTTATTTTCATCTAAAACTAATCCATGAAATGAATTTTGAAGTAAATGAACAAGTTAAATTTTAGCTTGTTTATTATTTAAATTATTGTAATTCTTGAAAGTGATAAATAACATTTTAAGAAGCTTTTGGCAATGAAAGAAACACTTCCTATCAAATTGGTTTGTGCATTTTGGACAAGAGTTTAACTATACCATAACATATGGTAAATATATTGACCAGTAAAAAGTTTGCTTTAAATTTGCATTTTTCCAAGCTGAGGAAACTGCTCTTCCTCTTCTCAACGCTCTAGCATTTTCAGTTAACTAACAAGTCTGCCCCTATCTCTTCAAGCTTTTGACTTGGAGAATGACCATCCTTGGTCATTCACACCTATAGGCTATACCTTGATGTCGAGTTTATTGACTTCTAGCACATTCTCCGGAATGAGATCCTTTTGGATTGTAGGAAGGTTGGGGATTATTGTAAGTTTCTTAATAATCTTTTATATAATGTGAGCTTAGCTCTTTGGACTCAATTCTTTCCTGGCACATAAAAATTAATGTGCTTTCTATGTTGACCATTTCAGAATATTATAGTTTACATATCTTAGTTTTTGAAATTGATAATTTACATGTCTTAGTTTTTGAGTTTGGGACTCTTTTCCTAATTTTTTTTTTCAATAAGTATATAATGTACTGACATTAATTAGTAAGTATATAATGTACTGACATTAATTAGTAATTAGGTGCACAGTGCAATTTTTTTTTTAAGAGCCTCTGTGCTGCTGGCCCCTTAAGTAAGTTAACACACTGTAACTTCACACCAATATATTTGCTGGTTGCAGAGAGTGTCTTATTGTTTTCCTTGACCATGGTGCATTTTTTTTAAAGGCCTCTGTGCTGCTAACCCCTTTAAGTCTTTAACACACTGCAACTTCACACCAACATATTTGCTGATTGCAGAGAGTGCCCCCTTGTTTTCCTTGACATTTCATTAGATGGCTTAACACACGCTGCTAACCCCTTTAAGTCTTTAACACACTGTAACTTCACACCAACATATTTGCTGATTGCAGAGAGTGCCCCCTTGTTTTCCTTGACATTTCATTAGATGGCTTAACACACTGTAACTTCACACCAACATATTTGCTGATTGCAGAGAGTGCCCCTTTGTTTGCCTTGACATTTAATTAGATGGCTTCAGTTTTAGTATCACCTAAGTTTATTGTATGGATATTGCTTTTGG
>ML783398.1:1873172-1947733 GCA_009831015.1 Picea engelmannii | reverse complement strand
TTATTTACCAGCTGAATCCAAGCAGCAATGCTAGGAACACCTTCATTCACGGCGAAGACCATGTAGTAACTTGGAGGAGCAACAATTGCACTGGGAGGAGCAGTTGCAGTTATAGTATATGTCGATGCACCAAGGCCAGCAGGAATAGCAGATGAAACCTCCAACTTAATCAACCTCTGACCCTGAGAAAATGAATGTGTTGAAAAAGGAGTACTTGCCATATTTACCTCAATAATTCCCACAACAGAAAGCTCAACAGAGACCTGAACGCTGAAGCTGGATCCATAGGAAACAACATCTGGAGATTTGATAATTCTAGGACGCAGATTAGCCCTATTCGACCTGAGATACTCGGGCGAAAAGGCTTCAATTCTGAGTTCTGTGGGAAATGTTGCAGTAAAATTATAATTATAATTAGGATTACTGCCTGCAACCAGTATCCTACCATCTGGAAGCAAAACTGCTGTGGAATGATACATTCGCGGTATTGTAGTAGGATTCAAAGTCATGAACCTCAAGCCAGGAGCTGCAGAGGGTTGATACAGAACTGGATTCAGACATGGGCTGGATGCTAAACCGAAACCCTGCGAACCAGCCTGTGCACCATTTAGAATCATAACATCCCCTGTGGGAAGCATGACCATGTCTCCCATAATCCTCACAAATGGCATGTCCTCAACAGCCCATGAAGGTGCATTATCTGTTGCCACCATTCTTCCACAACTGCCATTGGCCGAAAGAGGAACCCTTTCAAGGAAAGCACCATATCTTGCGCCCCCACATATAACAATCTCCCCCTTTGCATAACCATCCTCTGGTGTCAAGGGCAACATCACAGATGATCCGGCGGAGGGGTAATTTCTAGGACCACCCTCCAATGCAGGGTATTGTTTTAGGACAGTGTTGGTCTTATAATCATAGAGAACTGACTCAGTGTTCGCAAAAATGAATAGATGGTCATTGGGTAGCAAATGAACATAAGGATACAGATTGTCCAACTGGTCATCTCCGGATTGGGCTAGAAATGGCATGGCAATGGGGTCTATGGGACTTGGGGGATAATACTCAACACTGTGAGAATCTTTTCCTCCAACAATAATAACTCTCCCATCAGGAAGAATTTGGTTAGTTGAATACCAACGTCCTTGTTTCAGCTCCTGATCCTCCAGCTCAGTCCAGTCACAGAGCTCCTCAGCAGGACAAGGGGCAAATTTCCTGAACTTCTTGTTGCCATCCATGGCCCCTCCTGTCTGCAGCAAAGTTCCATCAGGGAGAACCTGGCCAGAAGAGCACCATGTGTCTGTAATTATCTTCAATGGCCGAATCTCATTGGTGGCAGGGTTGAAGAGCACAGAATGTGCACTACAATCGTGCTGCAGGGCTTGGTCATTAGAATTGTCCCTGCAATTCCCTGGTGGTAAATTGATCCTGCTTTCTCCAATGTCTGTCCTGTCCAGCAACACCACTGTTCCATAATGGGTCACTGCAGTGTGCATTGATGCAATCCCTCCATTCTCCGCTAGCAATTCCCATGTTCCAGGGAGTTGGGCATCTGCAACTCTGAAAATAAATAGATTTAACAACACAAATGCCTGGGATAACACTGCAACTACTGCCATCTTATATCTATCTGGACAGCCCTGTCTGTCTGTATAATTTTCAGACTTATGAAATGAAGAGAAACTCAAGCGTGCTAATTCTTAACACCCAAAATTCATTCTTTTGATCAGATCCCGGTAAGAAGTATCTCTGCAGGCTGCAACACATGGCATGTTTATATATCCAAATGTCCAAGATCCATGCGTTTAGCTAAACAGTGATAAATTAAAGAAGAAAAATATAATATAAACAAGAAACCATAATAAACACTTCACAATAATAAAATTGGCATGCATTGCAGTAGATTGCCAGTGAGAGTACTACTCACAGACTTTTGTGCAAGTCCTACACTGAGAGTGTCCTGTCTATCACAGACTCTTCTTGGGACAAAGCCATGGACTTGTTAGGCAGCTATATTACTCGCTGAACAGCAGCTATTACTTCGAAATAACTAGAAGAACGGTAGAAAAAGCTGATCTGCAAATACTGACAGAACAAACTGTGCAATGCGATGTAAGAGAAGAAGCCTTGAAGATGCTGGGGAAGAGTATGTGGGACCTGATATATGAAGAAAAGTGGCCGAAAGCGAAGTACTCGACTAAATCCGTTCATTCATTTATTAATGAAGTTCTGTCTAACACTTGCAGAGAGTTGAATGTTTGTTTCTATAGGTAATTGTCTCTTGATTATTATTGATTGGTGCCTCCCAGTGAGAATATTGCTGTAAAATGACTCTCAGCAAAAGGGTAAAAGTAAAAATAGGACGGAGTGCTTCCCACTGAGAATATTGCTGCAAAATGACTCCCAGCCAAAGGGTAAAAGTAAAAAGATGACGGAAGGTAAAAGTAAAAAGAGGACCAAGGAGTGTAGGGGAAACACTTCTCCAAAGTGGATAAATTACCTTTCCATGTCAGTCAAAGATTGAATTTCTATTTTCCCTTCGCGACGGGGAAAACAGCAATTGCATCAACTTTAATTAAAATCTCAATTTTTCCTAAACTTAGCTCAGTCCTCGCTATAATTTTTTTAAATACTTTTTATTTTTGGAATAATTTCTTTTACATTACAAATTGAAAATATAGAAAAAAAAAAAATTGACAATATTTTTCATTTCTCGGTATAATTTTTTTAAATACTTTTCATTTTCGAAATAATGTTTTATAATTTTTTTAAATACTTTTCATTATTAGAATAATGTTTTTACATTAAAAATAAAAAATATAGAAAATAAATACACAGTTTTGACAATATTTTTAGTATAGAGGTTGTCATGGTAACCTGCCTCTAATTATTAGTAAAGAGTTTGAGAATGGCATTGTGTTACTTCACTAAGGGATGATGTTATGGGTTAAGAGGGTTTTTGGAGTTTTCTACACAAAAAATAATGAGTGATGGCTAGAAACATTTAGATTAAATTATAGTTATAACCTTTTAAGTAAACACATATCTTTAATCATCAAATCCAATCTTTATATTATTGTAATTTTATTTTTATTTTTTAATAATTAAATAATCATATAATATATTTATTTTCTTATTTAATCATTAGAATACCAAAAACATTTATATGATAAAAAATAAATTAAAATTAATCATTAAAATATAAATTTAATACCTCACCCAGTTATTAGCAATTAGTATGAGTAACTGGTTTCCAATATGGTCACTAAAAATAAACAATAGTGTCACATAAGATGTACATAGCTAGTAATTTGATTATTAAAAGTATTGTTTTGATAATGGTTTGAATGAAATTGACAATGACTCTGAGTTGGTTCTGACGTGATTAACCAATTATATACTTTACCTATCTGAGAAGTAACAACATCATATATATTTTTTCATAGGTGGGATTTTATCTTCACAATAATTAAAAAACATATAAAGTTATGCACATCAACTAAATTATATTTTTTCAGACGTGGGATTTTATCTTCAGAATAATTAAAAACATATAAAGTTATGCACATCAACATATATATATATATATATATATATATATATATATATATAAATATAATTATGTATGTAAAATAAAAGTGATAAAATCTATATAAAATAAAAGTTGTAAAATCTATATAAACAATAGAGTTGTAAACATGTTATGTGAAACATAAGATTGAAAAGCCATTCACTAAAACATTATTTATTCAATATGAGTTTTCTTTTTTTAAATGACAATAGTGTTATTTATAAGTTTGTATAATTATATATCTATGTTATTTATAAGTTTGTATAATTCTATATTTATGTTAGTAATTTTTAAATGTTAAAATATTATAAGTAGATTTTTAGTTAACATTAAATTAAGTTCATTAATATATTTTTTATATGCTTGTAGTTTGAAGATAATTAATAAGTTGTTTTATCATCTGTGTTAATTAAAAAAGAAGATATGTTGGTGGTTTTATGGTTTGATAATTTTAAAATAACTTTAAAATTTAAAGTTGATCATATTTAAATATGTGAGTATTAATTTTAAATATATTAATAAATTTTTAGTATTAAAATTTGAATTTTTAAATATATTTAAAATATATAATTTTTTATTTTATATAATTAAAAATATTTATAATAAAATTATAGAAATATTAATTTAAAATAAAATCTCATTCTAAACATTATTACTATTACAATAATTTATAAAAACATATCATTATAATAATTAAAAAAAATACATTCTTGGATGGGGTGACAGGTGGCTTTTAGCAGACGATAAGTGATATTTGGCAGCAATGGGTGTTATTAACCTTGATCACCACCATCCCTCCCATTCCATTTGAATGACCCCCACTAAGCCTGGAGTTATGGTAGTGCATTGGGATATCTTTGTAGGTTTAATGGACCCTCGCGCGAACCAGGCTGGGCGTACAAAGATAGGTACCAGGCCTAGGAGAGTTGTCACCTCCGCTTTCATGGCGACCCTCCCTGTCAATTCGCAAGGCATTATGAAGGCTAGCGCCCCTAAGCGCTTTTCCATTCTACCATTTCTGCAAACTCTTTTGCTCCTTGGCTCTTTCATGCTCTCACACCTCTGGCCACCAGCCACTACTCTTCTGCTGGTCATCCTTCACAGTCCCAACCATAATCCCTATGCCATGCCAAGAGAAAGGGGGAAATCTAGAAGGGGACTGTTGTATTACAGCGCCCTATCCAGACGCAACAGGCTCGACCCCTCTTAGCTTGCTCTAATTACCACAAGCACTCCCGATCCAAGCCAAAACTGGCAGGAACCACCTCAACAACCCTCGCCACCCCCTTCCAATTCTTCAATGGACTTCGACAGTTGCCCTGTTGAAGAGAAAAACCCCCCTCCTAAGGAGCATACTCCTTCGCTGAGTTTCCATCCTGAAATCACCCCTCTCAGAGTCCACACACAGGTTCACAGTTTTGGCAATGGCGGATGTATTGTGGAGGAAGAAATTCCTCCTAGCTAGCAGGAGAAGAACCATCCGATGGTTATGGATGCAGATTTGGAGGAGGAGCAGCCTCTGCTCTCCCCTCTTCAACTCTCGGATAAACATATTCAACTCATTTTTTAGATGCGACAGAAGCTTGATGACCAAATGCACAATCAGTGAATGGACCTTCTGTTCGACGTCATGACATACGCTCCAACTAAAAAATGATGCTCGACTTGTGGCCAACAGTTCATCCTAGCTTACAACATTCATGGCAGTCCGAGTTCGCATATGGATTAGCTCCTCCAGGTTTTTGTTTTCTTTCTGGTTTTGTCACTTTTGCAAAGATTGTCAGAATCCCTGCCTTACGATGTATGCTAGTCGGTCATGACGACTAATTTTGTTTACACTGTAACACGTCAAACAATTACAATTTTTTTGAAAGCCACCTATCCTGGTTTCCCTTCCATGATAGGACAAATGCCAGACTATAAACAATGTAATGACAAACACTGTTAATAATATATAAATCCTTTTATTTAAAAAAAATACAAAAAAATACATAATATATCAATTTAATATTATTGATAATAAAAAAATAATATATGGATTCAGAAAAACTTTCAATGTAACCAAACAAACTTTTAAAACTGGCCATACCTTGTAAACCACATTTTCACAAACCACCATATCACAATTGATATCATGTGAGATTGTCTTATACACCACACAAGACGCACATGGCTTAAATAGTTAATAAGTTGAACATATCCCCAAAATTAAGGGTCTTGAATTGAGTATGGCATATTCAGGGAACCCAAATCAAATAAAATACACAGTAAGGGTCTTGAATTGAGTATGGCATATTTAGGGAATCCATATCAAACCAAATACACAGTTTATGTTGGTACTATAAAATAACACTTGTTTGTGAGTGACAAAGTAAGCACCATTAGTAATGTACTTCACAAGGACAAGTTCCACATTGTAAGCATGAAGGAAATACTTTCACTAACATGAATATTTGCCATCAATGGACAATTAACATAAATAACTACCCATTCCAAACTATATACATGTAGTATATATTTAATCAATGGACAATTAACATAAATAACTACCCGTTCCAAACTATATATTGTTGGTTTGTATCATGAACATTTCTACTAAACCAAGTTACCCATTAACAATAAATCAATTAATTGTTATTGGTATCTAGCAAATGAACATTTCTACTAAACCAAGTTACCCGTTAACAATAAATCAATTAATTGTCATTGGTATCTAGCAAATCCTCAGAGAAAAGTCAATTGGTTATGACTCCTTTCTTCATTTGATTTGCATTTATGCTCATTCTTATTTGAAGACACATAACCTAAGTGATTTTATTGTTCTTTATGAGATACAAAATGTGGATTGAAAAGGATCATTAGTGCTTCTCACTCACTTGAGCAATTGTAGTGAGCCTTAATCTCAACACCTAGTTTCTCCTCAAGAACTTTTTTCCTCAACTCTAAAGAAATTTGGGGGATGATTTGTGTGATATTATTAATCCATTTCATTTCTTGGCTCCCATATAGGTGTCTTCCAAAATGGATCTGAACAAAGACAAATGGTTTGTAAAGATCAATACACAAAGGTATTTCGACAATTAATGAAGGATTAAGAAAAATAAAAAGACAATGTGAGATTTAAAAAGTAAACAAAAGAAAATGAAAACGAAAAAATAAATAAAAAATTAAACGAGAAAGAAAAATGAAAATAGGAGAGAAGAGAGCAAGGAATAGGAAATGAGAGTCCAAGTCTTTTGGCCTTCCCATTACCCCCCATCTCTACCTATATCTTCTTGTAGTTTCACTCACAAAGATGTTTTTGTTAACCAAGAAGTGAGGATGCACAAGATCCTAGTTGTGTAAATTGTTGAAGGGCCATAGAGCCATGAACTACATTGTAACCTAAGACTGTCCGAAGCTGGTTTTACTATTTTGGGTTTCAAAGGTAAATTTTTTGTGATCATTTTGATTGATTCTTGTGTCTATTGTAGTGGATTTCATTTTATAAGAGTGCATAGTTCACAACAGTACTCCATTCTTTGTTCATTATGCTAAATGTGCTAAAACATGCATAATAAAATGCAATCACTGCCCTTGGTGGTTAATCTGAGTAATCTCTTGTAGTAAATATTTGGTTTTTATTCTAATAGCTACATTTGAGTATTGTTTGGGACACCACCCTCACATAGTCATTGATACACTGCTATACACACACATGTAGAAAACTTTTGTTGCATATAACATCATTGAAATTAAACAATTAGACAACCTAGGTGATGCAGGAGCATTGCCATCAAAGTCAAAGAGACCGAGAGAGGAGGCAGAATTCGACACCTCGACGTACAATAATTTCAAATCAACATTTAACAAAAGCAGAGCGAGTTGTTGAGATATTTTGGAATTATCGTTTTTAAATGCTTTGTTTGTAAAATCGGGTCACCGCCTGAGAATGACAGGATGTTATAAAATCTTATACGACTGTAAGGTGTTACATATGTAGAGTGTCAACTCTTATCTGATAATAGCTCATATTTATTGTAATAGGACTAAGTAGGTAACTGCTAGAACAACGATGGGATATAATTCAGATAGGATGGAGAGGAGCTTGAGAAGCCACTCCTTAGATAGGTTTTTTGTATTGTATTGTGAGACATGATAGAATGGGAAGATAGAGGTTAGAGGTTAGAAGTAGTAGTTAGACATAGAGAGTCTGAAGACAGTGAAGAACTGTGTTGTTTGTGTAAATACTTCATGAATGAATAGAACAGACATAAATTGATCCAAATGCTGGGACAATGTTCATTTTGGTGTGTATTTGAATGAATGATATGTCTTCTGTGTGTTTATTTCATTTTACTTATGTATGTTGTTCATAGTTGAGTATATGGACTTATGAAGTGTTGATTGAATTTCAATTGTTTCTCTTCCGAGAGATCGAATGCAAGGAGTGCATATTGTCCGCAAGGTGTGCATTGACAGAGTCTAGAATTGGCTCAGAGAATCTTAGGAGAGATCACAGGAAATTTAGTCCGAGGGGTGCAAGGAGTACATAAGATCTAAAATTGACTAAGTGTCGAAGAGATCAGGACTACAAAGTGCAAGGAGTGCACATAACATGATTTATGTTGAATAAATTCCTAAGTCCGAAGTTACGAAAACCTGAATCCATATGGACCACAGATCCAAAGGAGGATATGTGTCAGTGCATCGTTCATTTTAGGGAAGAAGATATCTAGGAGGAAAGGGTAGCGCAACATCAAAATTCATCGAAGCCCGAAGAGCGGAGTGAATCCTGACCGTCGGATCAAGAGGACGCATGGCAGAATATTAGCTACTTCGAAAGAGAAGCACTTCGAAGGGTAAGATTGGCAAGTTGTGGCGTGAAGCGTGATCTGCCAAAGTTCCAAAGTGCCAAAACAGATCTAGGTCGTTCGTCTCAGAGGACATGTGCCAATAGATCTGATACTTCAGAGGAAAGGTACTCCGGAGGAAAGTCGTAAGGAGGAAGAAAGAACTCCCGAAGCTGAAGAGCCGGAGTTCATCGTGACCATTGAGTTTCAATGGACACATGTTGACAGATATGGAGATAAAGAAGTTGGATACTCCAGAAGAGTGGCGAGGAGAAGTTGTTGACCAAAATTCGTCCAAAGTTCCAGAGGAAAGAGAGGGAACAAATCTGAACCAATAAATCCAAGAAGGACACGTGGAAGGAATCTGTGCACTCTGGGAGGAAAGCATTCTGGAGGAAATCAAGAGTTGTGAAATCAAAACTCTTGAAGCCTGAATAACTGAAGTAAATTGTGACCGTCGATCTGAGGAAGACATGTGTCAACATATCGCAGACTTTGGAGAAGGAAGCAAGGGGAAGGCAGAGCGTCGAATGGAAGTCATCCGAAGCGCCAAAGAGGTAAGAAGCTAAAACCTTAGTCATTGATTGCATAGACACTTGGCATCATCTCCATCACTTCAGAGAGAAATAACTTCGGGAGAAATGAGGGGTAAATTCCCGAAGGACCAAAGTCCCGAAGTGTCGAAGTCCATCGAGACCGTCTGTTGGAGAGGAGACGCATGATGCTCGATATATAACTTGGGGTACGAAGCACTTAGGGGAGAAAAGGATTTGGTTCATTCGAAAGTCCCAAACGCCGAAGTCCCGAAGTGAGGAAGGGAGGAAGTTTAAGCCCATAGTTTTCAATCAGGGTCACGTGGAGGATTTTGTGGGTGTTCCAAAATTCCTAAAAATGAGATTTCACGCCCAAATATTAGGACTTTGACCTGTGGGGACAATTGTGAAGGTTCAACACAAACCTGTGAGCTAATTCGGCTCCCGAAGTCAATCGATCCTTGACCGGGAGGTCGTGCAGCCCCAAGAGTGTAGGGGGTCTACATCACTAGGGCATCCATTTTGAGCCTAAAATAAATGGAAGGTGTGAATTAAAGAGTTGTTATTCACCGATGTTCATATCCATCCAATTATTATTTTCATCTCCAAACATTTGGGCATTGAAATAAAGTTGTAGGTATTTCCTTTGTTTCTTTGGAATTGTCCACCTATGGGTTGAATCTCTCTTCATTAGCGACCTATGTGTAATTTCATGATACAACCATACATAGGTAATAAAAATATATGCATACATTTTAAAATGGTATGCGGTAGATGATGGAAGGCATTGTCATTAAAGAATTTTCCTTATGGTGGTATCAAAACAATTTTTTCCTTTGTAAAAAGACTAAGTAGCAATTCACCAATTAATTGCTCACCATTGTGTGAATATACTTACTATGACAATTAGTTTGTTTTTTTGTAATTGAAGATACATGAGTTAGTATAAACAACATGACACTAAGGAAAGCATTGTTTGTCTTCATTTATTTTCTTGTTAGAATTTGCATATATATACATGTTTGCATTGTTGTTGCTCAACATTCATATTGAAGTTAGTATTTCTGTCATTTTCTAATGCTTGGGAATGTTGCTAAACCAACTCTATTCATTGTTAATCATAGAGCATTCCTTTCTTTGCTCAATAGAAGAGTAATACATATTGCAACAATGAGTTGTTCCCTATATTCCATAGTGTTGGGGTGTGGTGAAATGATGTCAGGATTTGAACTAGATATTGTACACAATTGTTATTTCATTTGATTATTCAAAATAAAAGTACTAAGAATTTATTGGACATGAGATGGCCCCACTTAAATAGTCCTTAACCACAATAAGAGGAATTCATCCTTGGGCTTTGGCATAAACATTGCCATACAAAGTATAACCAATTGAAATAAAAAAACCATAGAGATGAGAATTGTGGTGGTTGAGTGTTCACATTGCATTCTTGTTTTCTACTTGAAAAATAGCCACATTTTCCCATTCACTGGATAGATGAGAATCTTTGGTATTGGGTAGAGTATGAAAAATATAGAGTGCAACCTATGTATTGTTAGATCATCTAAAGGATTCATTGGTGTTACCTAATCAATTGAATTAAACAATAGTGTGTTTGTTGATTGGCATATTGCAAAGTAGAGGTTGTTATCTTTTAGCATTAACTACCTCAATAGGAGGAGAAAGTAGAGGATCCATGTTGGTGAAGTGTGTGGACTATAAGTCCCATGTTTATAGATCATATTGGCATCAGAGAAGTTGAATCCTTAACCATGATGCAATTGCTATAACTTTAAAGAGAGAAAAAAATCTACCATGGGTAAAGCAATGATGAGAAAAAGGTTGGAAGTAGTAAGGGATAATAATGTGCAACTCCAAGAAGAGAATCGATACTTTAAGGAGAAGGTGCATATGTTTGACCAAATGATAGCACAAATAGAACAAGACCTTCAAACCTCTACAAAAACTATTGTCATTTCTAAAGAAGCACTTTGTCTAATGCCAAGACTCACTTGTCATTATCATGGCAGATTGGGAAAAACATAGAGTTCATCTTGTGCAATTATGAGAGAAGGTCATTCAAATGGATAGTTACTAGGAGGAGTGGTTCACTCATATGATTGCTCAACTGCACCAATAATTGTAATTTTTAAACCTTTTACAATAATGCAATGGACACCTAGATTCTTAACATGGAAAATAAAAAAATTGCAATCACACATATACATAGAGATTTACCCTAGAAACCCAACAGGGAAAACCAACAACACGTTTTAGAGCCACAACTCTAATTCTATTCATCATCCAACTTCATTTTTTACAATACAATATATATGATCACATGGCATCCAAAAAACCCCTAATCGATTGACCTGGATTATGTTACAACCTTAATTCCTTAATTGGAATTAGAAAACCATGGGTCGAAATACCATGCACCACTAAATCTCTAAAGGGGAAAAACCGCCCCCACCAAAGGTGAAAGTCCTCCCAAAAATTTGGTAAATAAACCCCCAATGTTTTTAATAGGGGGACCCACAATTATGCAAAGAATATAACACATACCCAACATTCTCCCACTTGTTTTTTTGTTTGCATACAACAGTCATAGGATTTCATGATCAACAATCTAGGGTAGAAATTCCCATTGATTCTCTACACCAAGAGAAATTTTCAGTGCTCATAGAATTTGTTAATGTATCTGCAACATTCTCCAAAGTGTCCACCTTCACCAACAACACCTACTTCTCTTCAACCATGTCTCTGACAAAATGATACTAAACATCGATATGATTTGTATTAGAATGATAAGCTAGGTTCCTCGCCAGGAATATTACACTTTGACTATCACAATCCATCCTTACAACTTGTTGTACCAATCCAATACATGAACACAATCTCTGTAACCATACTGCTTCCTTTATTTCATGAGTGGCTACCATTTATTCAGACTCTATAGTTGAGATTGCCACTACAGATTGTATTTTTCGTATCCAACTAATTTCTCCTCCAAATAGGTTAAACACATACCCACTTGTAGATCTTATGCGATCCATATCTCGAGACAACTTTGTTCCAACAAATCCATGCATGTACAACACTCTATATAATCCTAGTATTCCTTGGTAATACAATCCATGAGTAGTAGTTCCATGCAAATACCTAAAAACCCTCTCTACTGCTATCTAATTCTCCTTCCATGGTTTTGACATATACCTTCTCAAAACTCCCACTGCATGTGCAATGTCTAGTCTAGTATAGACCACTGCATACATCAAACTGCCAACTACACTAGCATATGGAACATGCGAGTTGTCCTCTTCCTCTTCTCGTGTCTTCAGATACTGATATATGGATAACTTTATACCTATAGGAATATGAACCTTCACAGATTTACATTCCTGCATATTAAACCTCTGCAATATTGACTCAAAATATTTTCTCTAGTTCAACCATAGTTTCATGTTTTCCCGATTTCTTTTAATTTCCATTCCAAAAATAAAATTTGCAGCACCAAGATATTTCATGTCAAATTTATAGGACAATTGAGTTTTCACATCCTAGATAATTTACTTGTTGTTTCCTGTCAACGACATATCATCCACATACAAGAAGAAATAAATAAGATGATCACATACTAATTTGAAATACACACAATGATCGACTTTGATT
Source organism: Picea engelmannii (assembly GCA_009831015.1). Classification (NCBI taxonomy): domain Eukaryota; kingdom Viridiplantae; phylum Streptophyta; class Pinopsida; order Pinales; family Pinaceae; genus Picea; species Picea engelmannii. The sequence continues at coordinate 1,935,125 of ML783398.1, read as the reverse complement.
CTTTTGAAGCCAAGTCCCAATATATAAGTATAATTTTTTTTATACCACATCTTTGGTGATTTCTTTAACCCATTGTTGGAAGCGATTATGTAATTATTATTTTTATAAGCTGCCTACACAGGGTCTATGAAATTTTATTTACTCTTCATGAGTGTTTTCTCTAAACAACAGTTGTAAATCGTCACATTTTACCTATCATCTATTCATGCTTAGTTTTCATGACTGAAAGCATGAAAAATCGCAACTATCGTTACTATTCTGTTTTAAAATTTCATTGAAAGCATATGGTTTATTACAGAATTGTGGTTTCTTGCTATGAGCATGTTGCTCTCCTTGTTTGTGACCCTTTCGATTCTAAGCATGCCTAAGAGATTTGTGGTTATATGAACGAAAGACCTCCTCCATTTGATATTCGATTTTTTTTGTATTGATTTTGGTTTGATGTTTGACTATATTTCTTTCATGAAACCTTTGACTATTCGATTTTGCAAACCAACCTAACTTTGCAATCAAACTATGATGCGCGCATTATGTTTTCAGAGTACTCTGGTCTTAACATGTACCCAATGTTACGGTGGCATACAATGTACAAGATGCCATTACTCCTTAGTGTGGTCTCAGGTTCCACAAACTCTTCACACGCGTTTTGATTAAACACTTTGCCCACCGTTTGAATCATCACAACATGTTTTGATAAAGCTCGGGACTATGGCTCTGTTGCGTTTTTGCAAACCCTACATGTGTGTTCTGTGTTAATTACCCGTTCATTTGGCATGGCTCCAGTGGTAAGGGTTGAACCGAACGACGTCCAAACCCTGATTTCATATGATAACGCTAGGGAAGATTTGGAAAGGAATGGTTGGCTTTTGTTCATCAAAAAATTTCAGGGTTTTAACCTTCAGGTCGCCCAAGAGTTTTCCTTAACCTTTGATGGCAGTAGGGAAAATATTTGTGATGTGCAATTGGAAGTAACAGAAGAGTTCTTAAGCCAAGCCATGAGATTGCCAGTGGTTGGTCAGAAATGGTTCAAAAACGCGAAAGTGGAGGAAGTCCCTTGGACTTTACTGTTTACCTCACGAAAAATAACCAGCTGTGATCGAGGTATGCCAATTTCATTCTTAAAACCTAGGTGGCATGATTTACTTGCTGTAGTGAAGCAATTCATCACATGTGAGGGACGATTTAGACTTGTTTTCCTATATCATTTACGCTTGCTTATGAGTTTTATTGGTTTTCCGTTGAATATGCCTTATTATCTACTTAGAAGTCTGTATAAAATGGGAAAAAGATTTAGGAAACAAAGGTCAGATTCAAGTCTGTTTCACCATGGCCTCATTAAAATCATCCTCATGCACCAGTTACAGTCACAAAATGATTGTTAGGACTCGTTCATTACGCGAAATGGTTTTGGTAACCCTGAGTTGGGAGAAGTGGATAAGCCATGCGTTGAGGAAACCCTTGTGAACCCAACAACCTCTCCTCCACCGCCCCAGGCCTGTGATTTTTCCCCTAATAGCGAACCCTCGAGCTACCCTAATGTCATTTAATAGGATAGTCGACCGGTTGCACATCCAAAGGATTGTTTTAAAACTGTGAAGAAGCCTACAGGAAAGAAGTTAAAAGGTAGTGTTGATGTCAATTTCAAAAACAAAAGAGCTGGTCGATTAATTTCTCGAAGTCTTCGAAATAAAACAAACCCCCATGCAGACATAATCAGCATGATTGAAGTGAGCGAAGGTTCAGACTCAGAAATTGACAAATTTCTTGCTGAAGAGGACCCCGTGTCATTCGGGCTATACCCTGACCGACCCTATGACTATGTTAATAATCTACCTCATTGTTTGAAATATAACCTAGAATTCCCTGGTATCCAACTCTTTGATAAATCTACCATTCGCATGGAGGATTCTCCGACCCATAATGTTGTTCGTTCTAGTCCAAACTCTTTACAGTCACAATGTGATGTGTCCCGATCGTGGATCGACAGATACTATACCGATGTTCCACTGCTACAGTCATGACTCAAGTCTTTAAGAGACCAAGTTGATATGTTGACAAATGAAAACAACAGACTTGAATCCATTATCCAAGGAAAGGAGAAGCATTTGAAATCTACAGGTCGTGTCATTTTCAAAAACGTAGAGGCAGCAACAACTATCATTAATTCCAAATTTTTTTGATACGTTTTGATTTCATGATTTGAGGTATGATATTTTTAATTTTTAGCATGATTGTGTCACTCTTAAGTTAGGATATTCGATTTGATTGAATAAACTATTTTTCTTATTAAGATTAGTCTATTTTGTTTATTTAATAAAATATGATTGCATTTGCTATTATAACTAGCTACAGAATCGCAAGATTCTGTAGCCAGTTAAGAAAATTCGAATTGTTTGATTTGATGACAGAAAACATATATGAGATCTTCTTATTTTCATTTGTTTTCAGGATGATTAAGGAGCCCATGATTTCCAAGATGATATGAGGCACTTTTTGAGATCTCCCAGCCATATCAATTTTGTATTTTGAGTAAACAGATTAGTCTGTTGGTAGTTTTTGATATTTAGTGAAATCAGGGTGGTTGCATCCCCCATATTTTTTAAAACAAATTTGATCTCAGGAATAGAAACAGTTATGTTTTTTGAGACCTATATAAACCCATCATTTTGTAAACAATGGACATCTTGGCCTAGGGCGAGAATATGGATATTTACATACAGACTTGAATGACACATAATACATTACAGCTTTAGCTTTCTGTATCATGTTTTAATTTAAGTTCTACTTATCTCAATATGATGATAGATGATGATAGCCTTTCGTCTGCATGATTTATTGTTATTTGAGATAATCCTTTTCACATACTTCCCATATCTTGTGTCTCATATATAACATACAGTGACCCTCTATTCAATTTAAATTAGAAGATTTATCTTTAATTTCAATTGAATGTTTACATGCAAGTTCTTACAGGAATAATTATCTTATCGTAGTTACTTGCAAATTATAAGATTACCGTGACTGCATCTATTATATGTTCTATTATTATAATTCAATCTCCAACATTATTGTTTCTCATTTATTAGGGGCAACCTCAAGATCTGTAGCAGGTTTACTTCATCAGATAAAGGTGGTTGGATATTTAATATCGAACAGACATTGGATGCAATAACAAGTTAGCCTGTTATTTGATTTCATTAGTTTGCTGAATATAGAAGTTTCCTATATATAGAACATTTTCTACTATCTATTATTTTATGTTCAATTAGGAAGTTTAATGTTTGATTTCACAAGTGCATACATTTAAAAAAATAAACCAAAAAAAGATTAGGTAGTATTTTCATTTTCCTTATTATTATTGCTAAAGTAATCAATCTACATTTGATTTTTGCGAGTTTAGATTAAAACTCGTGATTTGTATAGATTGTATATAAAGTTATTTATTATAATTTCAGTTAAATAAATTGTACATATATATATTTAAACGTACTTATAGATTTTAGTGATTGTTATTTATTAGGTTATTGTTTTTCCTTTAGTTATTTTTTGCTTTCTTTAGGACTTAGATCGGCCAATGGAGCCGCAAAACCCATCGGAGTGAATTAATCCAAACGACTTGGGTTAATTAGAAAACCCCGGACTGGATTCACTCCTCCAGTTGACGAGCGGTCATTTTCGCCCGTCAACACCCATTTATGGACATTTTCAACCTGCATACTAGCTCTATCTTTCCCTTTACTGCAAATCCTTTCGGTTGCTTCATGTAGATTTATTGTTCCATATCCCCATGTAGGAATGTTAACTTCACATCCATCCATTCTACTTCAAAATCAAAAGCATCAACAACAAATAAAATAAATATGTTAGAAGTTAACTTGGAAAAAAGAGAAAAAAATTTCACCAAAGTCAATTCCCTCTACTTGGGAATAACCTTTTGCTACTAATCGAGCTTTGTATTTCTCCACTTTTCTTTCTGCATTCAACTTCTTCTTAAACACCCATTCTCTCCCAATGGGATTTCTTCTAGTGGAAAACTCCACTAGATCCCAAGCCTCATTCTTGTTTAAGGTTGTCATTTCTTCAACCCATACATGTACATTTTAAGCCTGCATACCATCTCTTTCATTCCATTTACTGCAAATCCTTTTGGTTGCTTCATGTAGATTTCTTGTTCCATATCCCCATGTAGGAATTTTATCTTTACATCCATATATTCTACTTCAAAATAAAAAGAAACAAGAAATAGATAAAATACATATAATAGAAGTTAACTTGGCAACAAGAGAACATTTTTCACCAAAGTCAATTCCCTCTACCTAGGAATAACCTTTTGCTACTAACTGAGATTTGTATTTCTCCACTTTTATTTTTGCATTAAACTTCTTAAACACCCATCTTCTCCGAATGGGATTCCTTCCAGTGGACAACTCCACTAGATTCCAAGACTCATTCTTGTCCAAGGCTTCCATTTCTTCAACCATGTCCTTTTTCCAAGTTTTCCATCATCTGAATCCATTTCCTCCCTAACAGATCTAGGATCATCATCCATAATAAACAAAGAAAAATTTGAATGGAAATCAGGTGGAGTATACCTTTCTGGTTTCCTTCTTTCCTAAATTGATCTCCTCAATACTAGAGTATGAGGCTCTTCTTCTTCTGATTCTTGTTCTTTTGTAGAGTCTAATTCATTATCCTTCAATTCAAACTCTATTTTCTCTGGTTCTTCCTCCCTTGGCAGGACTCCCTATTTGACAACATATTTGATTTCTCTAAATAACACATCTCAATTATACACTACCTTCTTAGTTTCTAGGTTCCAAAGCTTATAACCTTTCATACCATCTTTATAGCCAATAAAGATACAATTTTCAACCTTTTTATCCAACTTACTCCTATTTTCCTTTGGAACATGTACATAAGCATCACAACCCAAAACCCTAAGATGTGTCAGAGAGGGTTACTTATGACTCCATACCTCATGTGGATTCATGGAATCCAACACCGAGGAGGGTGATCGATTTACCGGGTAACATGTAGTGTCCATTGCCTCTATCCAAAAATATTGTCCCAACCTGGCACCACTGAGCATGCTCCTTTCTCTTTCAATCAACGTCATGTTCATCCTTTTTTGCTACTCCATTCTAATGAGGTGTGTATGGAGTAGTCTTCTACATTTCTATACTTCATTTCTTACATAATTCCTTGAAATCATTCGCATATAATTGTCCACCATTATCCATCCTCGACACCTTAATTTTCTTCTCTGTCCGATTTTCCAAAAGAGTCTTAAACTCTTTAAATTTTTCAAAGACTTCAAATTTCTTCCTGAGGAAATAATTCCATGTATTCCTCGAGAAGTAATCTAATATACCATATATAAAATGTATGCAGAACATAAATAAAATGCTAGAAATGGAAAATAACAACAATATAACTAGAACATTCACCACAATAGCACTGAAATGTAAGAGAATAATAACAAAAATAGGACTTTGAATCTGAAAACAATGTTCACGGGCATCTTTGAGGGGGAAACCTCCAGTTGAAAAGAGCTATATTACAATAATATCCAAGATAGGGTTCTCATACCCTCGACTCCTATTTATACTAAAAATAAGCATCTAGAGGAAGATCCTTCTAGAAGCGGAAGCTTCTATTAGGTCTTCTTACATCCGCCTTATTCTATTTTATTGAAAGGCATTATTAATGTTGACCTTTATTACATCCGAATATATTTTTCTACCTATGTGCGGGTTAGGACCCTAACATGTCCGCCCCCCTTAAAAACAATCTTGTCCTCAAGGCTTGAGATGAAGAAATTTTTGCAGAATGGTAGTTGATTCCCAAGTGGCATCTGCTGGAGTTGTATCTTTCCACTGGACTAGCACTTCCTTGATGGTTCTCTGATGTAGGCGACACTCACGCTGGTCAAAAACTGCTTCTAGCTATAGCCAAATGGATCCTTCTTCAGCTAACTCTGGAAGGTTGGTTTGAATTTGGCACTTAGCTCGAATCACCTTCTTTAAGCATGAAACATGAAAAACAAGATGTAGCTTCGAATGGTTGGGAAAAGATAACTGATAGGCTACTTGTCCCACACACTTGAGAATGGTATAAGGACCATGAAATTTGGGCGTTATCTCTGACAATTCTCGGCCTTGAGGGAAGTTTTCTTGTAAGGTTGCAGTTGAAGAAACACCTGATCCCCTTCTGCAAATTGAAGTTCAGAGTGACCTTGATCTTCTTGTTGCTTCATGCGATTCTGTGCCATGACCAAATTCTCTTTGAGGGTACAAAGAATAGCCTCTCGATATGTAAGTGTTAGGTCAACCGCCTGGACCTTTGAGGCACTTGGTAAGTATGAGAGAACTAAAGGTGGCTTCTGTCCATATATCGCTTCAAAAGGAGTCATGCGTGTAGCTGTATGGTATGAAGTGTTATACCATCATTCAACTAGGGGTAACCATTGAGCCCATTGGTTTTGATTTTCTGAGGCAAAACACCTCAAATATGTTTCCAAACACTTGTTGACAACTTCCGGTTGGCCATCAATCTGGGAATTATATGCTGTGTTGAGATGCAATTCAGTGCCTTGTATCTTGAACAGTTCTTTCCAAAAATTTCTTGTGAAAGTTGGGTCGCGATCATAAACAATAGAGTGTGGCATGCCATGAAGCTTGAAGACCTAATCCATGAAAATTTGAGCCACCGTGGATGCTGTAAACGGGTGTTGAAGGGCACATAAATGAACATACTTGGAAAGGCGATCAACAACCACCATGATGACTGATTTATCTCCCGATTTGGGTAAGCCGGTAATAAAATCCATAGAGATATCCTTCCAAATAACAGGTGGAATCAAGAGCGGTTGTAGTGTGCCCAGAGATTTGACTGTTTCTCCCTTGTTGCATTGACACACATCACATTCAGTGACAAAATTGCGAATGCCCTGTTTCATACCATCCCAGAAAAAGGAACGTTTGACCCTGTCATAGGTTTTGGTGAACCCGGAGTGCCCTACTGTGGGTGTAGCATGAAGCTCAGAAAGTACCGTGGATTTAAGCTTTAATTGTTTACTTAAATACAAACGACCTTTGTATCAAAGTTCATCATGGAGCCAATAGTACCCTGGGGAAGCTGGAGCATTGGACTGCAATTGTTGGATCAACTGCAAACTTTTTGGATCTTGTAGCCATTCCTAGCGAACGAATTGGAGCCAATTTGGTACAGTGAATGAAAGAGAAAAAAGGGATCCTTCATCTTCATATTTGCGAGAAAGTGCATCCACAACCACATAGTCTTTGCCTTTCTTGTAAATGATCTCATAATCATATCCAAAGATCTTAGTCACCCATTTTTGTTGTTCTGGGGAGGAAATACGTTGTTCTAGAAAATACTTGAGGCTTTGATGGTCTGTCTTAATTTGGAAACGTTTCCCCAATAGATAAGTGCGCCATAGATCAATGACATGTAGAATAACCAACATTTCCTTTTCATAGATGGATTTGCCCAGATTTATTTCAGATAGTTGCTTGCTGGAAAAGGCCAAAGGTTGATCCTCTTGCATAAGGACAACACTAATTCCTTTCCCTGAGGCATCACATTCCAACACAAAGGTCTTTGTGAAATTACGAAGGGCGAGGACTGGAGTGGTGCACATGGCCATCTTCAAGGTTTGAAAAGATTGAGCAGCAGCTGGAGTCCAAGTGAAGGAGTTATTTTTGAGGAGAGCAGTGAGAGGTGTTGCAATCTTCCCATAATTCTTAACAAGCTTGCGATAATACCCTGTTAAGCCCATAAATCCATGCAATCTCTTGAGAGTCTTTGGGTGAGGCCAGTCTTGCATAGCTTCAATCTTTTTAGGATCTACCGTGACACCATCCTTGCCAACTAGATGACCCAAGTATTCTACTTCTGAGGCGCCAAAAGCACATTTAGACTGTTTCAGTAAAATTTGGTGCTGAGAGAGTAGATGGAGAACTATATCCACATGAGCAAGATGGTCTATCCAGGTTTTTCTATAGATGAGGATATCATCAAACAAAACTAAGAAAAAATGGCAGAGAAAAGGACGGAAGACATGATTCATGAGGCTTTGGAAGGTGGAGGGGGAATTACAAAAGCCAAAGGGCATGACCAAAAACTCATAGTGGCCCTCATGATTTCTAAAGGTTGTCTTGGGAATGTCTGCCTTTTTCATACGTATCTGGTGGTAGCCCGAATGAAGATCTAGTTTAGTGAAGAATTGGGCGCCACAAAATTCATCCAGGAGGTCATCAATGACATGAATGGGGAATTTGTCTTTGATGGTAAGTTTGTTGAGGGCACGGAAGTTAGGAAACATTCACCAAGAACCTTCTTTCTTCAGGACCATGACCACTGGAGAAGAGTATGGGCTCGTACTAGGGTGTATAACACATGCATTAAGGAGTTCCTGGACCATTTTCTCAATTTCATTGTTTTGGGAAAAGGGGTGACAATACAAACATATATTGGGAGGAAGGCTTCCGAGTACAAGGGGAATGGAATGATCATGAACACCACAAGAAGGAGGGAGTCCTTGAGGAGTGGAAAAGGCCAATTTATGTTTAGAAAGGATTGCTTGGAGGTCTTGCGGGACCGAGGGTGTCTCTGTTGCTTGTATGGCATGGAGTTGGGAGATAACACCAGAATGACCTTTTTTGAGAATATTTTCCATGCAATGGGAACTAATGATCTTAGGTGAACTGACGATGATGCCTTGGAACTTATATTGGTGGCCCTCCTGGTCGAATTGCATGGTTAAGTCTTTAAAATCCATGAGAATGTGACCCAAATTCCTTATCTAGTCTGCACCCAACATAATGTCACAACCTCCCACATCGATAGAAAACATATGGGATTTCAGGTGGTAGTCACCAATTTGGAGATGCACATTTTCACAACGCTCTCCACATTTCGTGGAACCACCATTGGCAATCATGATTTGGAAATTATTGATGGCATGGATGTAGCAATGAGTTTCTTGGGCAATGCAGCGATGAATAAAATTATGGGTGTTGCCACTATCAACCAAAATGATGACCTTCCAATGCTTGATGTAACCGATTAGCTTGAGGGTTTTGGGAGTGGAGAAGCTAGTGAGAGCATTGAGGGAAATGACTGGTTCTACTTTGGGAGGGTCTGAGGGAGGGGTTATGTCAGTGGATTCAGGTGACTCAGACACAAGGGGAGTTTCTACATCCTCTTCCGAAATATTCTCGGAGATGGCCATAATTGTTTTTTATTATTTACACTTTTGGCCCGGGAAATATTTGTCATCACAGTTATAACAAAGGCCTTTGAGTTGGTGTTCAACCATTTCAGCCCTGGTCAATTTTTGGATCTTTAGTGGAGCAGAGGGAGTAGTGGGATTTATTGGTTTAGGGTGAGGGATAAAGGAGGGTTTTTGGTTTTGAGAAGATATAACCTATTGTGCTTCTTTAGCTCTTTTAGTAGCCTCCACCCAACTCTAAGGCTGAGCCATGAGGACATGGGCCCAAATCACATCCTTGAGGTCGCTGGTAAAACACTCTAGGAAAAAGGCATCAAACATGCCCTCTGTTCTAAAATCTAGGCACTCAAAGGAAACTATAAAGTATTCCACTATTCCTAATTGTTTCAACTTTTTCAAACGACCCAAATGGTTGGTTTCAGTGTCAAAGAATTCATAAAGCTCTGTCACAAAGTGTGTCCAAGCAATATACCCTTGACAAGAAGTTTTTATCCATTGCCACCATTGCCACCATTCTTGATCTAGATGGAGAACACCATATCGGAGTTTGGGCAAGTCATCTGTAATGCTGTAGAAAGAGAAATAATGTTCCATTTGGGTTACCCAACCAGTGGGGTTCGAGCCATCAAGTTTGGTCACATCCACCCGCGGAAGGTGTAGGTCATGTTGAAAGTGATGGTTTTGAAAGTTATGGGAATGAGAGGAATGGTCACCTTTAGTATATGGAGGTGAGGAAGAGGAAGGGTTATTTGTAGGGATATGCAATTTGGTGCAGAGTGCCGAAAAGACTGATTCAAGCTGGGTGGTGAGGTCTTGTTTGATTTCCTCCATTGAAGACTGCATGGTTGTATTGTTGGCGACAACATTGGCACTACGTTGTTTCACTTATTGTTGGGTTTCGATGAGACCAGATTGCAAGGTGTTGAAGCAAGATTCCAAGTCTTGGCTACGGGTATGGGCCATGAAGATGGGGGAACTGAAAAGGGGCGGGCAGGGTCAAAAATTTTGCCGAAAAATGATATGGATGAATGTGATATGAGTGAATAGATGAATCCAATGAAATAGGTCTCAAATAATGGAGAAAAAATTTCGAGACTTTTTTTTATTTTTACACCTACGGAGTTATACTCCGGTTTGAAGAATATTGCAGAGAGGAAATGCCCAGATGATTAAACATAAAGAAATGCGTATTTACCTAGCAACCCTAACATAGTTGTGTGCCAATCGATCTTTTTTGTTTTAATTTGTTTATGTTTTTGTCCCCAAGGGTTAGGTATTCAAGGGTTCTACAGACAAGGGTTTGCCTTGTGCTATAACTCTCTGATATACGTGCAGGGTCCAAAAGTAGTACTCAACCCAATATCTCATGACACTAACTAAGGAGGATAGAACGTACCCTTATCCATACTACCTGACTACCCAGGTACTAGAGAGTATCTTTCAGAGTGATGTTCTCGGTGACACTATAGCCGTCAGGCGGCCGATCGGTTTATCTAAAGATGGATTCAGGTAATCTAGGCCGATCCATACACATGTGTTGTCTGATGCACTACCACTCGAAGGGGTACCAACATGGGTTACAAGGGTGGCCAACAGATGGGCGCTTAAGTACCACTTGTATTTCCTGCGTGTATGAATCCCTCAACCGCGGGTTTATGCGCATAATGACAAATCTCTATGGCTTAAAGATGCCAGAATACGTCTCTACCATGAAAAAAAATTTAACCCACACTTTCTGCTGAGGAAAGTACTTTGATACCACTTGTAATATACCAGATATAAAATGTATGCAGAACAAAAATAAAATTCTAGAAATGGCAGAATAACAACAATGTAACTAGAACATTCACCACAATAGCACTGAAATGATAAGAGAATAATAACATAAATAACACTTTGAATCTGAAAGCAATGTTCACGGGCCTCTTCGAGGGGGAAAACTCCAGTTGAGTAGAGCTCTATTACAATAATATCCAAGCTAGGGTTCTCATACCCTCGACTCCTATTTATACTAAAAAGAAGCATCTAGAGGAATATCCTTCTAGAAGAAGAAGCTTCTATTAGGTCTTCTTACATCCGCCTTATTCTATTTTATTGAAAGGCCTTATTAATATTGACCTTTATTACATCCGAATATATTGTTCTACCTATGTGAGGGTTAGGACCCTAACAAGTAATATATAAATGAGACATACTAAATAGATTTACCTAGTGATGGAATCATCATAGGTCCAAACACATCACAATGCACCAACTGTAAAATCCCCCCTGCCCTCGTATCACTAGAGGAGAATCTTACCCAATTCTTCTTCCCATATAATAAATGTTCATAGAAATCAAGATCTAGAGATAAATTCGACATACCTTAAGCCATAACTTTACCATGTAGTACTTGAAGCCCCTTATATCTAGAGATTACAAGATTTTTTCCTTCTTTAGCTCCAATATTAAGAACAACAGAACTGTTGCACCCGTCACTAATAGTGCTTCCCAATAGCTTATACAGATTTCCAATTTGAACTCCCCTCAGTAACACCATTGCTCCTTGAACCATCCTGCAAGTTTCCTTTTCAAACCCTATTTTTACACCTACATTTTCCATCTTGCTTACATAAATCAATTTTTTGGCCAATCTTGGGATGTGCAGAACACCAGGGAGTGTTCTAATCCTACCATCCATGAGCTTCAACTTGACTCTTCCTTATCCTATTATTTTGACTGTCGAGTCATATCCTAGAAAAACATCACCCCCATCATATATTTTATACTCGCAAAACCACTCCCTGTGAGGATTCCTATTAAAGGATGCACCTAATTAAAGCAACCATGCCTCATGATCTACATGTTTTCTTGAATAATCCAAGTACACAATTCTCCTTTATCTGCAAAGGTTTTTTCTTCTATAGAAGGGGCATCATCAAATACCTTCCCTCTCTCATCACTTTTGGATCTACATAGTTTCTTGTAATTCCCTTCTTTTCCACATCTCCAACACACATTTGCAAATTTTCCTAGAGATTTAGATATCCCACTTGAGGAATTATTTTTATTTCTTTCCTATGAGTGTCCTCTTACAGATACGACATCTATACTCTAGATTTCCATGTTTTTCCACCTCATCTCCTCTGACAATAAGGATGTGACCACATCATCAAAACTTAAAGTAGTTTCATTATTGCCTATGGCCACAACTAGACTACCCCACGTGTCTACTAATGAGCACAATAAATTGATACAATTATCTTCATCCAAAATACTAACATCAACAAACAATAATTGACTTACCACAGTATTGAAGGCATTTAGATGCTCTATTACCAAGTCTCCATCTTTCATCCTCAGGTTGTACAACTTATTTCATAGGAAAAGTTTGTTTACCAGGTACTTAGACTGATACAATCATAACTTATTCCATAGTGCCTTGGTTGTAGTTTCCCCTGACACATTCAGTAATACTGAATTTGAGAGACACAGCCAGATTATGTTCTTACCTTTCGATCCAAATTTGTCTATTCTTTTTTTGACATTACCATAGGTGTAGTACCTATATTTACATCATCCCATTGATATTTTTCTACCAAAATATCTTCCATATTAAGATTCCACAACTCAAAAATGTTCCCATTAAAATTTTCAATCTCTATGTTTGAACTGCTCACCATTTCTTTTCACCATAAGAATTGATACTCCAGAGCTCCCATTGTAACAAGGTTTATCACAAACCCGATACAAAACCTTAACCACAAAGGCATCCCCCTGAAGCCAATAATTGCTCTTAAACAAAATATAAATTTTAAACATTTATAATAATGCAATGCACACCCATATTCTTAACATAAAAAAGAAAACAATTGCAATCACACATATACACAAATATTTATCCTAAAAACACAATCGGGAAAACTGACAACTTGTTTTATAGTTGCACTGATAATTCTATTCATCATCAAACTTCTTTGTTTACAATACAATATATAGGATCTCATGGCATCCAAAAAAACCCTAATCCATTGACCTAGATTATATTACAACCTTAACTCCTTAATCCGAATTAGAAAACCATGGGATGAAATACCATGCACCACTAAACCACCAAAGGTGAAAAATCGTCCCTGCCAAAGGAAAAAGAGCAACCAAAAATTTGGTGAATAAACCCCCATTGTTTTTAAGGGCTCCGCACTCGAAACCCCTAATATGAGGAGCCACAATTGTGAAAATAATATAACACATACCCAATAAGAGTTTCCAGAGAAGGAGAAAGGATTGGAAAAGCTATAAGAACTTGTCCAAGAGACCAAGGAAGAAAAGTGACCTTTCATTGCTACCACAAAATCTATCACCATGTCCAAGACAAGCATGGTAATATCACCTTCAGACATTTCTCAAGAAAATTTTGGTGATTTTGAAAAGCATATTAGAGGAATTGGTTCCAATTTGTTTAGGTTAATGGGATACAATGGTCAAGGGATAGGAAAGAAAATTCAATGCATCATAATCCCCATTGTAATCTAACAATTGCACTCTAAATATGGGAAGGATTTCTAATCGAAGAGTTTGGATCCAAAGATTGCTTAGAGAAGAGCATCAATGAGTGGCATTTTGTATTGCAGGAACAAGTGAGCCATAAAATAGAGCTAGAGCCATATATAGGACCACCCTAAGAGAGAGAGCCAGGAGCCATAGTTGTAGTTGAGAGCCATAGTCAAAATCCATGTTTTGGAGAAGTAGACAAAAGGTGTAACATCCCCATTACAATCCCTTTAATTAATGCTTGTGTAGATGTAATTTGTGGCTACAACCAAAGCGATGTAATATGTGAATTGTATTTCTATGTATTAATAGTAAAAATGTGATTCCATCTGCTAAGGGGACATGGAAAAGAGATGGGGGATGAATTAATCTACAAGAGAGGGGAGTGTCTAGGATAATGGCCAAGAGGGGTCCAAGGGAGGAATTACCCATGTATATTAATTCAACCCATTTTCCTAAATTTGTTATTTGTATATGAACCTTCTCATTTCTGATTGAGTGTTCCTAAAGTCAATCATTGAATACATGTAAGAGGGTGGGTGTGAGTGGTCACATCCAAAAGTTATTGGGCACATGGGGGTTGAGTAAAATCAACTTGGGGGAGAGTGTGAGTTAAGAAAGCAAAGTCAAAGAGAGGAAATTCATATGGGTTGGGACAACAGTTTGTACACATTGAGTTTTTGTGCATGAGGAGAAAGGAGAGAGAGCAAGAAAAATAGCTCAAAATTGATGCATCCATGGAGGGAAAATTCTAGAGAAAACTGGAGCGTAATTGGAGCTAGAAAATTGAAGAGTTAGGTTGTTAGGCCTAAAGAGTGAACTCTCGTGTGAGTTGCACTGAAAAAGCAAGTGTTTCTTGTTGGTTTGCTGATAGTTTTCCTAGCAAAAATTTCCCTTGAGTTCCCAGTTGAGAGATCCCTAGTTTCCTGTGCCAGAGAGACCCTGATAAATGAATGGGATGCCTGAGGGAATGAGATCAGTGAAGGGGTACATTCCTTGGGTTGAACAGGTCAAGAGGAAGAGAGCTGGTTGAAAAATCGGGATAGTTGTAGGAGAATATCAGTTGGGTTATGAGTTTTATGAGCTGCGAGTGGATTGTGAGAAACCACCCTCTTTTTTGGATTACTAGCCCCATCTTGGGGGTGAATGGCTATTGAGATTTGGAACAATCAGTCTATGGTTGGGTGGAACTTCCGTCCCAAGCATTTGGTTGCACAAACGTTTTTATAGTATAAGTGTTTTATCTCACTGTTGTGTAAATTCATGTGTTATTGTTGTGCATGAACTTTATGTAAATGAGAATGAATTATATGATTCTATATCGAGATGTTTAGCTAAATTTCATGTTGATTATTAGCATGTTTTAGAAGCATCTATTTTATGGTTATAGACAGTATCTAAATATGTTTTAAATTTGTAGTTGTAAGCTATAGGAAATTGACTAACAATAAAATAATTAATTTAATTAGTAGAAATTTCATTTTTATGTTTATTCTGCACTGTAATGTCCCTCGGTTGGGATGGGGTATGTTACATTATGGTATCAGAGCTTCTGGTTCAAACATTGGGCTTGTATGGGCTTGAACCAGAGTGAACTGCTGAAATTTGTTGTTGCATATTTTGTTTGTGACCGATTTGGGGAAAAACAGAGAATTTAGGGAGAAATCCCCAAATTCGTGGGAAAAATCCAAGTTTGAATGACTCCGGAAGGCTTAAAAAGGTTAATGGAGTACAACGATGAAGGGTCGAAATTTGAGTTTTAATGGTCGCTTGTAGAGTTACAGAAAGTTTGGTGGATCGATGACTAAGATCTCTTTTGAAATCGAGATCGACGACTGGGATTCGTCATGATAAATTTAAAAATTCATAAGGATTCGACCATTTGAAAGGTTGATGAGATCAATGACCATGATTAAATTGGGGGTTGTGAAAGGGATCAAATCGACGGTCAATATCAATCAAAGAAAAGTCAAAATTTTTCTAATTGTTAAAGTTCACCAAGAGAAAATCGTCGACATTCGATGGCTAGATTGGCCGAAATGATGAAGAGTTTTGGTCGTTCATAAGACATATCTGAATGCCAATGGTCAACAGTCAGGATCGTCTGAATCTGACGAAGTATTTTTAATTGCTAACAAACATCGTCGATGGCCGATGGGTCAATGGTCAGGGGTCGACTGATTTTGGTGAAAAGTTTGAATCAAGAAAGATAATTCATTGATGGTCTATGTTCCCATGGTTCGACGTCGGCCAAAGTTGGCGAGGTGTCCGAGTTGTCTAATAGAATCGATTGATGATCGATGGGGGAAAGAGGATGATGATGTCATCATCCACATGTTATTCCACGTCAGCATCCACATGCCATGCCATGTCACCCAATTTGACACCTTAGGATGACATGTCATGCCACATCATCATCCACATGTCATTCCACATCAACAATTTCTATGTTAGCCAATAGAAGTGGTCGATGGCCGATGGTTAGGTCAACCGATTTGGGAAAGTGTATTTGACAACCATCGGGGATTGTTGATCATCGATGGGCCGATGGTCGGGTGTCAACCAAAGTTGTTGAGAGTTCCATTCTCCAATGAAGATAGTAGGTGACCAATGACCAATGACTAGGTTGGTCAGTTTAGAGTTGTGTGTTAGGGACATAACCCCCTAACTTTTCATGTAGGTAGAATAATATATTTCCATGTAATAAAGGATGATACTAGTTAATAAGGCCTATTTAATAAATATGAACAAGTCAATGTAAGAATTACTAATAGAAGCTTCCTCTTCTAGAAATATCTTCCTCTAGAATGTCCTTTGGAAGATAGAATTAGTATAAATAAGAGTAGAAGGTATGAGAGGGTCTTGTTTTGATAATTATTGTAATAAAGATCTTCTCTACTGGAGGTTTCCCCCTTGAAGAGGCAAGTGAACATTGTTTCATATCAATAAAGGTATTATTCTTGTGTTGTGGATCCATCTATTTTGTTGTTTCATTGTTATTCTCTACATTATTTCTATTTTATTTTGTTGAATCCACTGTTATTCACTGCAATATTTATTCTTATTCTATTATAATAGATATGGTACCAAACAAGTGGTATCAGAGCACCTTTCTTGGTTGAAACTATGGGTAAATTTTTTTTCTGGGTAGAGAAGTATTCTGACATATTAAAGCTACAACGATCTATCATTAAACGAATAAATCCATGGTCGGGGAGACATAGACATAGGAACTACAAGTGGTACTCAAGCACACATCCTTGGCCACCCTTGTAACCCCTGTTGGTACCCCTTCGAGTGGTATCACATAAGTGAAAACTTGTATACGGATTGGCCTAGATATCCTGAATCCCTCCATAGATAAACTGATTGGTCACCTGACTTCTATAGTGCCACTGATAACAACACTCAGGAAGATAATCTTTAGTACCTAGGTAATTGGGTAGTATGGATAGGGGCACAGTCTATCCTCCTTAGTTGATTCCCTAACATATTGGGCTGAGTACTACAGTTGGACTTCACACTTATATCAGAGAGCTATAGCACAGGAAAAACCCTTCTTTGTAGAAACCCTGAATACCTTAATCCTTGGGACGGAAACATAAACAAGACATACAAGATCTATTGTCGTGCAAATGTGCCTCCTACATTCTGGTTGCAAAATTCCTACACATTTCTTACTGTTAATCATTTGGCTATTTCATCACTGTAGTATTATTTATATCGGAGTCAGGGTCCTTCCTACCCCATTATTTGAGACCTATCCCATTCTATTCTTCTCTTCGCCCTGATCACAGTGGTACCTATCATTTTCAACCCTTTTTTTTCCATGGACCTGACCCCTTCTCTACACCCTTATTTGACACCTATCTCATTACATTTCTCTTTTCACACTGAACACAATAATATATATCATTTTCACTCTTTTTTCTATGGTCCCACTTCCCCTCTTCCATTCCCCTCCTTCACCCATGGAAAACACTCCCCACCAAGAATTCCTTCACCTATAAGATGAATCCAAACATCACAAGGTAGACATCCAAATGCTAACCTCTGAAATTGCTTCCAACAATTCCTGCTTGGACATCTTTGAGGCCAAAGTTACAGGAGAATTAAAAAATGTTAAGGGTGAATTGTCCTCCCTCACCCACTGGTTGAAAGAATCAATTGGATCTCCCTCCCTTGAACAAACTTCCCACTATGAAGGTGAGAATTCTTCCCATAATATATCCCTTCATTCCAATTCCCTTCCTCGTGACCCATGTCTTCCTCGAGTTGAAGTGAAAAAATTTGATGGATCAGATCCCACTAGTTGGGTCACTTAAATGGAACATTATTTATCCTTGCATGACATTACTGATGATCTATCCAAACTTCATTATTGTGTCCTCTATTTGGATCTAGAATGTTGGCAATGGTGGCAATGGTGTATAAATACACACCAGGGGTATGTTTCTTGGACTTAGTTTGTGGTAGAGCTATATGACCACTTTGAAACTAACACCCACTATATTGGCCATTTGACCAAGTTGAAGCAATCTGGCATAGTGGAAGACTTTATATCTTCCTTTGAAAACTTGGCTTTCAGATTGGAGGGCATGTCTGATGCCTTTTTCTGGGAATTTTTATCACTGGCCTCAAAGATAAAATTCGAGCCTAGGTCCTCATGGATCGCCCTCACACTTGGTTGGAAGCTACTCAACATGTTAGGGAATCCCAACAAATTGTCTTTTCTCAGGCCCACAAACCTTCCTTTGTTCCTCACACTCAACCTACCAACCCTGCCCCTCCTCCCACTCCCCTCAATATCCATAAATTATCTTGGGCTGAAATGGTGGAACGCCAACTCAAGGGCCTTTGTTATAATTGTGATGAAAAATATTTTCCAAGGCACAAGTGTAAGGAACAAAATTTGTTTATGGAGATCTTTGAGGATGTTTCTATAGAAGAGATCAAGACCCCCCTGTGGTAGAGTTACCCGAGCCAACTGATATTACTCCCCCCTTTGACCAACCAGAAGTAGAACTGGTCATTTCATTGAATTCTCTAACCATCTTCTCTGCTCCCCAAACCCTAAAGATCATTGGCTACATTAATAATCGAAAGGTCATCATCTTAATTGACAGTGGAAACACTCATAATTTTATTCATCATCATATTTCCCAAGAAATCCATTGTTATATACATGTAGTAAAAAACTTTCAAATCGTGATTGCCAATGGAGGTTCCATGAAATGTGGGGGGCATTGTGAAAATGTGTGTATCCAAATTGGGCAGTACAACCTGAAATCTCATATGTTTTCTATTGACATGGGTGGTTGTGATATTGTGCTCAGTGCAGAATGGTTACACACTCTTGGTCCCATTCTCATGGATTTTAAGAAATTAACCATGCAATTCCAACTGGTGGGACAAAAATATAAATTCCAAGGAATCACAACAGGATCCCCTATGATCATTGGTTCCCATCAAATAAAAAATCTCTTCAAAAAATGTCATTCCAGAATTATTTCCCAACTCCATTCTATTCAAGCAATTGAGACACCTTTGGTGCATCCTGACCTCCAATGTTTCATCTCCAAACACCAAGATGTTTTTTCCACTGCCCAGGGAGTTCCTCCTTCTCGTGGTGTCCATGATTATTCCATTCCTCTCATCCTCGACAATATTCCTCCCAATGTTCACCTTTATAGTCATCTCTTTTCCCAAAATAATGAAATTGAGAAAATTGTTCAAGAATTGCTAGTCGCAGGTGTTATCTACCCTAGTACTAGCCCCTATTCTTCCCCTGTGGTCACGGTACTAGAAATAGAGGGTACTTGGTGCATGTGTCCAGAATTTCATACCCTCAATAAAATTACCATCAATGACAAATTTCCCATTCTTGTCGTTGATTATCTCTTGGATGAATTAAGTGGTGCTTAGTATTTTACTAAACTTGATCTTTGTTCTGGCTACCACCAGATACATATGCAAGAGGAAGACATTCCTAAGACTTCGTTTTACACTCATGAGGGTCACTGTGAATTCTTGGTCATGCCCTTTGTCCTGTGTAATGCTCCCTCCACTTTCCAAAATCCCATGAACCATGTTTTCCATCCTTTTCTCCATCATTTTGTCCTATTTTTCGTTTATGATATTATCATCTATAGTAAAACCTAGACAGACCATCTTACCCATGTCGATCAAGTTCTCAGTCTACTCTCTCAACACCAATGTTTTCTCAAGAAATCTAAATGTGCATTTGGAGCTTCATAACTGGAGTACTTGGATCATATTTTCGGCAAGGATAGTGTAAGGGTGGATCCTAAGAAAATTGAAGCTATGCAGGATTGGTCGTGCCCAAAAAATCTCAAGAGCTTACGTGGTTTTCTGGGATTAATAGGATATTATCGCAATTTTGTTAGGAATTATGGAAAAATTCCAATGCCTCTTACTACTCTCTTAAAAAAGAATGCTTTCACTTGGACTCCAACAACTGGTCAATAATTTCAAGCATTGAAAGAAGCCATGTGTAGAACTCCTATCTCGACCTTCCTGAATTCACAAAGACTTTTGTCCTCGAATGTGATGCCTCTGGGAAAGTAATTGGAGCAATACTCATGAAAGAGGGTAAGGCCCTGGCCTTCACTAGAAAACAACTCTCGAAGAGACATCTTGGCCAATCAATTTATGAAAATAAAATGTTGGCTATTCTTCATGCTTTGGATATTTGACATCCTTATCTATTGGGGAAACGCTTCCAAATTAAAATAGACCATCAGAGCCTCAAGTATTTCCTAGAACAAAGGATTTAATCCCAGGAGAAACAAAAATGGGTAACCAAGCTAATAAGAGTATAAGGTACGAGACAATCTTGTCTTGAGAATTATTGTAATAGAGCTCTACTCTGCTATAGGTTTCCCCCTCGAAGAGGCAAGTGAATATTGTTTCATATCAATAAAGGTATTATTTTGGTGTTTTGGATCCATATATTTTGTTTTTCTGTTGTTATTCATTGTAGTATTTCCATTTTCTGTTGTTGAATCCACTTTTATTCACTGCAATATTTCTTCTTATGCTATTATAATAATTCTGGTACCTAACATTCTGTGCAAGTCGATTGTCAGGGAGTTGAACTGATGGTTTTTGGTCGGATTGGTAGTTTGGGAAAGTATTGTGTGCGCTACAGGAGACCTTCGGTCATTGATGGACGATAGAGAGTAGATCAACGTCCCATATTGCTTCTGACCTGATATTGATGGTGCAGATTACACACAGGAAAAATTGTTCCATAGTTTAAAAACAAAAACAAGTTTGGAGCCATTTTCTTATTTTGTCCATAACTAGAGAAAATTACATCAGATTGGGATGAAACTTATGGTTTTTTTCCACAAAAGGTCTACAAAAGCACCAGAGAGGACCCTTGTCCAATTCTACTTGAATTTGATAGAAATTGCAAAATAATGGTTTTTAAAGATTTGGGTCCAGATCATTGACAAAAGTCCAGATTAAGACGAAACTCTTGGGGAGAGTCCAAAAAGTAGACACAAAGTTAATACATGAAGAAACTAAATAAATCCTATGGGGATTGTAATGGGGACACTGAAATAGGCCAAAATCCACTATTCTGGGCCACTTTTTGGGGAGTTTTGATATTTTCAGAGAAGGAAAAGTGACCTTAGATCACAAAACTGGAAAATGTTATTTATTCAACTTTTTATATACTCATCAAGACCAAAAAAAATTGTTTATTAAATTTTTTCTAGAAATGCATAGATTGAGAGATAATCAGTTCTGCTAAAAATTCAAAGTCTGGAAAAAGGAGTGAAAAAGGACAAAGTTGTAGATTCCAGATTGTTGTATTTTTTTTTACTGGAACATTAGATTGAAATTATGAGAGTTGTTATGAATTCCCCATTGTTATTATTATCTATGTCTCTTTCTCCAGTTCCTGATATATTTTCTTCCGCGGTTGATAGAAGTTGGCATTTCAATAAAATTGCACTAGTAGAGAAAATGCACAGAAAAATGGTGAAAATGACTTTTTCAAGAAATGATGTAGTGTGTCCTTCATAAATTGATGAGGAAACATGTATTCTAATTAATGAAATGTTTTATAATACACATGTTCTAACATTAATTCTCACATGCACATTTCTTGCAGAATTAGAGGTACATAAAAAAACTTTAGTTCTTATATGAGGACTGGAGTTATGGAAGATGCTCAAGGATCTTAGAGCCATGAGGAAGAGATCAGAGGTCTTCCTGTCAGCATGGAGAATGTTTATATAGAGTTAAATGGAAGAAGAGATAGGAAATATTCTGTCACTATGAGAAGTCCGCATAGGGAAGTGCAAAAATATACGGTTGATAATGAAAGGATTATGAAGGCTCAGGAAGAGATACTTCAGAGATTAAACATGTTGCACAAGAAAGTTAACAAATATTATGGCACCAAGAAAGAAGCTAGTGCTAGACATGTATTAGCATCTATATCCCATAGAAAAAGGGATGATCATGGAAATGATAGGCTATCAAGAAGCATGAGCAAGCACCATCGTTCTCCAATGAAGTCCACCAAAATAAATCATGCAAGTTCAGGGCCAGGGAGCAACCCAAGTGTGTCTTTTGTTCAGAGGAAAATAATAAGGCCCGAGGAAAAAATATTGCAAGGTGAACTCAGGAAAATCAAGTCACCCACTTTCAATGGTGAACACATGAAAGGAGAAGAGGCATAGGCCTGGCTGTTGGAAATGAAGAAATATTTCCAGCTGCATGATTACCCATCCTGGGTAGAAGCTATAATTTCCACCTACCACTTGTAAGGAAAGGCATCCATGTGGTGGGATCAACTTAAGCAAGCCAAGAATATCGATGAGAAAAGGATCCCATGGAGGCAGTTCAAAGTATATTTCCAAGAGAAATATTTTTCTGAGCATTACTGTAAGAGAAAAATGAAAGAGTTCTTTGAACTCAAGTTGAGAACCATGAAAATGGAGGAATATGAGAAGTGGTTCTTTGAATTATTGAAGTATGTTGACTTCATCAAAGATGAGAAGGTTAAAATACAAATCTTTCTAAGTGGTTTACCCTCCTTCTACAATGACAAGATTCAATATGATAACCCTAAGACCTTGGAAGAAACCATAAGGAGAGAAAGACACAATTATGAGCAAAGAAAACGAAGAACAATTTTCCAAAAAGCATGGAATGACAAGATGAAAGGGAAAAAGTATCAAAGGAAGAAAGGTTTTAAGCCACCATTTTTCAGAAATAACTCCCAAGCAAATCAACAAGGCCAGGCAACCCAAAATGAGCAAAAGGATATTGATTCATTTGGAAAAAGGCCAAGGAAGAAGCTTGTTCAATGTTGGAGATGTGAGAGAAATCACTTATATTGTGACTTCCCTCACATAGGAGAAATAATGAGGACTATCCACAACATTCAGGAGGTTGAAATAGTGAAAGACATGGGAGGAAGCATTCCAAGGATTTATGCATCCTTGGATAACAACATGCAGATTATCAATCCCCCATGATCAAAGTGGAAGGTAAGATTAACAACCAACCCATAGAAATTTTGATTGATTTTGGAGCTAGCCATAGTTACATAAATGCTAACATTGTTGAAAAGTTTCACTTGCAAAGAAGTAAGCATAATAAATCTTGGTTAGTTCAATTATCCATGGGGGCTAAGAGGAAAATCAATGAGTTAGCACAAAGGTAGATGTAAACATAATATCGTTGGGTTCATATGACTGTCTAATTTGCATGGATTGGTTGGAAAAACATCATGCTGTCTTAGACTGTTACAACAAGACAATCACATGTCTTGATGAGGAAGGGAAGCAAGGAAAGATTCAAGGAATTCCAAGAGATGTAGTTGTTAGAGAGATTTCAACTATGCAGTTGAAGAAGAGCTTCAGGAAGGGATGTCAGATGTTTGCAGCCCATATGGAGGAGGGAACCAAAGACAAAGTGGCAAGCACTGAAGACCATCTGGTTTTGAGGGATTTTGAATATGTTTTTAGAGAAATTCCAGGATTTCCACCAAAGAGAGACATCGATTTCTCTATTGATTTAGTGCCAGGAGCTGCCCCAGTGTCCAAGACACCATACATAATGGGTACACCAAATTTGAAGGAGTTGTAGATCTATCTTGAAGATTTGTTAAAAAAGGGGTATATATGCCCAAGTGTGTCACCTTGGGGAGCCTCGATCCTTTTTGTGAAGAAGAAGGATGGAACCTTAAGGATGTGTATTGATTTCAGGAAACTTAATAAGGTTACCATAAATAATAAGTATCCTTTTCCAATAATTGATGATTTGTTTGACCAACTGAAAGGTGCAAGGATATTTTCGAAGATTGACTTGAGATCAAACTATCATCAAGTAAGGATAAATGAAGAAGAAATCAACATGACAACATTTAGAAAGAGGTACGGGCATTATGAATTCAAGGTAGTTCCATTTGGGCTATCAAATGCCCCAAAAATGTTTATGTGTTTGATGAATAGAGTGTTTAGGGAGTACTTGGACAAGTTTGTAATTGTGTTCCTGGACGATATCCTCGTCTACTCTCAATCAGAAGAGGAACATGGGCAACATTTAAGAATGGTGTTGCAAGTTTTAAGAGAGCATAGATTGTATGCTAAGCTAAATAAGTGCATCTTTTATCAAAAGACGATTCACTACTTGGGGCATATAATATCAACAGCAGGGATAGAAGTTGATACTGAGAAGATAGAGTCCATTAGAGGATGGAAAATTCCAAGGAATGTGACATAGGTCAGATCATTCATGGGTCTTGCTGGTTATTATCGAAATTCATAAAAGGGTTCTCAAAGATTGCAAGTCCAACTACTTCCTTGAAAAAGAAGGGAGTGAAATTTGAATGGACTTCCAAGTGTGAAGAGAGTTTTCAACAGTTGAAGGGAATATTTACAAGTGCACCAATCTTGAAGATTGTAGATTCAAATGAAGATTTTGTTGTGTGCACCGATGTATGCAAGGAAGGAATCAATGGAGTTGTAAGTCAAAGGGACCATGTGTTAAGCTATGAGTCCAGAAAATTAAAAGAGCATGAGAGGAATTATGCTACACATGACTTGGAGTTAGTAGCGATTGTACATGCATTGAAAATGTGGAGGAATTACCATATGGGTAAGAAATTCGAGCTAAGAACATACCATTGTGGTTTGAAGCATTTGTTTGTACAACCAACACTAAATGCTAGACAAATTAGATGGCTGGAATGTCTGTGTGAATATGACTTCGAAATTAAGCATATAAAGGGAAAGGAAAATCAAGTGGTTGATGCACTCAACTAGAGAGATCATGAAGTGCATATTGAAACCATTAGCATGTATATGGCATCTCTGAAAGAAAAAATTATTGTAGCAACAAATTCAGATCAACACTACGTGAAAATAAAAGAAGCATTACAACAAGGTAATTTTGAACAAAAAATTAATCACTATGAGATGAAAGAAGAAAAAATTCTCACGTACAAAGGTAAGGTGTATGCGCTGAATTCTATTGAGCTGAAAAATGGAGTTTTGAAGGAAATGCACAATGTGCCATATGCTAGGAACCCAAGATATCAGAAGATAATTGTAGTAGTAAGAAGCCAATACTTTTGGTTGGGAATGAAGAAGGAAGTGGCTAATTACATAACCAGATATCTAGAATGCTAAAAAGTGAAGAAAAAGAATAGACATCCAACAGGTTTGCTACAACCAGTTTCCATTCCAGAATGGAAGCGGGAAGTAGTTACAATTGATTTTATTACTAAGATTCCCAGAACAGTGAAGTAACATGATTCCATCATGATGGTGGTGGATAAATTGACTAAAGAAACACATTTTATTCCAGTAAAGTTGTTGGCCCTTGACCAAGTTTTGGGATAATCTTGGTCATGTTTGACCATTTTTGGGACTTCAACAGCCTGTCGAAGATGGAGCACCAGACGAAGTAGAGATTGCAGAATATCGGCCCACGTTTGGGTCCCTTTTTGGGTTTTGGGAATATGTAATGGGAAAGGGATGTTGGCATGTGGGTTTACCCACGCTTAGGCCACTTTTGTATGTATAAATAAAAGGATAGGAAATAAAGTAGTAGTAATCGAATATTGCATCTATGTGATATAGGCTAAGTGTCAAGAAGGGATCTGTGTGATCAAAGGTTTTGTGCACTCTATATAGACTTGCAAAGCTTAGCGCAAGTCCCTGTGTGAAGATACAAAATGCTTTGTGCTGTAAGGAAATGAAGAAGGATCTAGCGAGCTACTCAGATCTTCCATCCTGTGCGAAGTAAGGGTTTCTAAGGCTCTGTGCTTGTAACTGATTGGATGACGATAATAAATAAGAGTTGGTGGATGTAGCCCTAGGGTGGGGGTGAACCACGTAAATACGGTGTTGTCTTCTTTGTTCCTTGTTCTGATGCATTGACATGATTATTTGCTAAGTACTTTGAGATGGGTAGATAGATCTGATATATATGCTTATGCTCAGTGCTTATGGTGTGTAGAATGTTAGATATGTTCCATGTGTATATGCTAAGTGCTTGATCTATTAGATCTGAATAACATGTTGATGTTAAGTGCTTGAATATTCTAGTTCAAAGTGAATGCTGCGAAGCTCTGTTATACTAGTGAAGTGGTTATTGATTGCATAATAAAGAACCGATAGTGCTAAGTGCTATATTAAGAGTTATAATCACATATCTGTGTACCAACTAAGATTGGAGACACTTGAGTCCTACAACCACCCTTGCCTCTACCTCGGGTGAGACTTCATCTGATTTGCAGGTGTTGTCGAAAGGGATGGTAGTTAGGGTTTTGTTGGTGTGCTATCGTAGCATTGAACCCCGGGTCTGCCCCTGTGCCAACAAATAGTTCAGTTGCCAGGACCTGAAACTGTGATTGTTGGGAACTGAGAAAGAGGAAGCTCTGTGAAAAGATTCATCCTGAAACTATAAAATCTCTGTGCGTAGATCTGTGCCCTAGTTTGGTATTCTACTTGATCTGTAAAGCTTTGTACTAAAGAAAGAAGGTTAGATCTGAGAGAAAGAAGCCCGATCTGAAGAGAGAAGGCCAGATATGAAATAAAGGAGGTCGGATCTGTAGAAAATAAGAAAGATCTGAAAGCTTTTTGCTCCAAGAAGGGTAAATGCGAGAAGTTTTGATTGAAAGGGTAAGATCCGTAAGCTTTGTCCTCTGTTAAATGTAAGAATAGTTAAAAGTTCTTAGATTTGAAATATTTGTGCTCTGTAAAAGTAAGAAAGGTGGAATGTTTTGTTTCTAGAGTATGGATCTAGGTATATCTAATAGGTTTTTTCCTAGTTTGAAAGCTAGGGTATTAATAGACGAAATAAGGTTTGATATGAATATATCTGATAAGAATAATGAAAGATATGTTATACCTATGCATAGAAAGAATGTTTGGACTAACAAATGGATGCAGTATCCTAGAAAGAATTTGTTGTAGGTATGCTACCATGATCCTAGTGCGCAGTACAGAAAAGGTTGGGGATCATTTAACAGAAAGTGAGGATTAACCCTCTGTTACAGTTGTAGAAAACCAAGACATGCTGTTAAGGAATTATCTGGCAGGAGACCTAGTTCTCTATGTTGTAAATCCATGGACCATGAAGTGTTGGATTGCCTTAGAATTATCTCTAAGATTGAAGGAATGAATCTGAATCAAGGAAACCCTAAGGGATATCCAGAAAAGACAGAACCCCAGCAAGAATCAGAGAAGGTATTGATACAAGTGAAAGAGACCCTGAATGACCACCGACATGTTAGCTTATCATAGACATTCAAAGAGAAGGAATGCATCGAAGCAAGAATAGGGGACTTTGACATTGACTATGTCCTAGATGAAAAAACATAGATGAATATTATGCCAGAAAGAACCTGGGAAGCTATAGGAAGGCCTGCTATGATCCCTTCCCTAGGAGGAATAATTTTATTCAAAGGGAAGCTAGTAAACCTATGTGGAAGGCTTGCCCGGATACCTATGACTGTCAATGGAGCTTCGACATAAGAGGACTTTGACATTATTAAATTTTTTGAAGACAGAGCCCCATTTACCATGCTAATAGGAAAACCTTGGACTGATAGAGATCAAGCTAGACAAAAGGAGGAAGAAGAAGTTTTGGAATAGAAGAAGCAAAAGTTAAAATACTTTGTGACCAAAAGGATCACACACTTGATTGAGGAACATAAGAGAAGATCACGGATATTTAATACTAGCAACTTGGATGTCGAGGCTAAGAGAACACTAGAAAATCCCCAGAAGATTGAATTACCTATCCCAGACAAGGAAGAAGTATTACACAGGAACCCTAGGAAAAAATCTCAATAGTGCGAAGTAACTAAGACCAAAGAAGAAAACACTTAGAATGATAAAATCATCATTGAGATGAAGCTCACTGGAAAGAAGGCTAGAAAGTTAAGAAAACAAAAGGCTAATACTGAAAGGTTATAGGAGGTTCTAGAAGAGACCTTGCAAAAAGAAAAATTATAGAATTGGAACTTCGTCAAAATATCAGAACAACGACATATGCCACTTTTCCATGGAAAAGCAATATA
Organism: Picea engelmannii; assembly: GCA_009831015.1. NCBI lineage: Eukaryota > Viridiplantae > Streptophyta > Pinopsida > Pinales > Pinaceae > Picea > Picea engelmannii. The sequence continues at coordinate 1,906,764 of ML783398.1, read as the reverse complement.
GACATTGGGACATATATATCCGTTCGACTTTCGCCCCGAATGGGCATAAAAGCAATAAAGAGGCATCATCAAACCATTGGGCGGTGCCATAACGGATCTAACAAGAGTTGATGGAGGCACATGAACATTGTGAGCCAATCGTTATCAACCGTTATCAACTTACCTATTTAGCTCATTGTGCCATGCACGAAGAACACTTTTGCCAAATTGAGAATTTGAGCTTGCAACCTTGATTAAGATTGTCCTATGATTATTACGCTCTTGCTTTCCATCTTATTGCCGTGTCTACATTACTTCGTGAACATGATATTATTAACCTCGAGTGCGTATGTCCAAGGGGCTTAACGCACTTGAAGAATCTGTGAAGGAAGTACTCATTGATCTCAGGACCGAGAAAGTCATGTCGAAAAGAAGGATGTCTGTAGGTGTGCAAGCATCATCGACAGGAGGAGTCCAATCTTCTCCCTTGACTTCTCGTGGAGTAGGAACTTCCAAAACCATGAAGGAGACAAGAATGAAGCATAGAGACGATCTTGTGATTGCCAAGTTGATTCCGAGCATCTTACCTGCGTATATACCTCCTCTGAGCGACGTAGTGAACAGAGATAGCATGCCCATGGATTTTGAGTATGCTTTGGTCATTGCGTACCTTCCAAAAGTTGTGCGTGCAGTTCGTGCCAACAAGGATAACCTCGCAGCATTTAAGTTTAGCGACTTCAACCTCAGTGATAGAAAGGCTTACAACATGCTCACCCTGCATAAGTGCTTGACCAGAACCAAAGGAAAGAATTCAAAGATTATCCCATAGTCATGGACCCATAACCTCGCACAGTCCACACTGCTCAATGTGATGAAGATCCCACACTTCGGCAACCATTAGGAAGTGAATGCATGCGTTAAATTGCTACTGTCAAGTTACCAAAAAGGATACTTATGGTTGAACCATTGCATCACTGTGGATTCGACCTTGATCAATCAGAACACAGGGCTTAGTATGCAAGGATCTGACCCGTAGGAATTTTACCCTAGAAAGACCTCAGACCGAGCATTAGCATAGAGGATCAAAGAGACTTACGAAGATGCCGAGAAGGGCATGTGAGGCTACACGGTAGCCTCTATCCAGAGAGGCGCAATGCACCTTACATGCCAGCTGATCGCAGGCAAGCTAGTTCGCAAGAACCGACCCACCCAAGTGACTGGATTCATCATTGACCTCGCAGGGAAGTGTGCAGAAGGACTTAAGATGAATTGGGCGCAGTACCTGGTAAACTAGCTAGATCTTGACTACAAGGAAGCACAAGACCAAGGATATGAGTTCCACTTCAGCTGGATTCTCATACTGATCACATTCATTGCATGGGAGATGATGGGAGGTGCGACCTTCCCGAACATCGAGCCTTTTGAACCATTGGCCGCGAAGTTTAGTACCCTGTGGTATTCGAACGATATGAACAAGAAATGGTAGTAAAATGCCGTCTTCCACACTTACTACAACCAGTTGAAAGTAGCCATCCAGTTTGAGCCTCGTATTACCTCGAATACCCTCCACAGGTTTCAACCCATAATGAAGTTCAGCGTGGACCACCACTTCATTTATGTAACAACACGCGTAGATGGCCATAAGAAACAATTGTAGTCCTATTACAAGCTTATGGAGGAAGATTTAGAAGAAATCATCAAGAAATGGTTGGTGAACCTCCTTATCCCAGCCAACCCTGTGGAGTTGTCTGATGTAGACAGTCCGGAAGCTGCGCAGGATACACCCAAACCTAGTAAAAAGAAGCCTGATAAAGTTCAGGATGTAGAAAACACATCTGTGAAGACTTCGTCTATATCACAAGAGAAAGGAGGTGCTGGCGAAGAGATTGGCGAGGAAACATCGCATTAGGATGAGGAGGACCCCTCGAAGAAAAGAAATGTGCCCCCCTAGAAGCCATCGTCCAGAAAGAAAACGAAAGCAACCAAGACCAAGTTCGAGACTGTCCTCACCCCGGATGACTTTAACTTCATCATCACTGCATTGAACGATGCTTTGCTAGGGATTGAAGAGAAGTAGGAAGCCTAGTAGGAGGAGATGTACAATCAGATCAAGATAGAGCTCCAAGGAGTGTAGAAGGCACTTCAGTCGAGGCGTGCAGTCTCCACTACGCCCTTGTCAGTCACAACACCAGAAGAAGGAGATGAGCTAGCTCAACTCCACCGAATCGTGGATTCAGTTGAGGCTCGACTTCGAAAAGCAAAAGATGAGGCAGAGCAAGCCATCTAGGCTTTGACACAAGTACAGGGAATACTTGAAGAACAACGTAGTGCTGCAGAACAAGAAAAGAGTGATCTCTAAGCAAAATGGAATGATGATAAAGCACAACTACAACAAGGAAATGAACAATGGCTCTCAGAGAAACTGGAGGTAAAGGAAGTGGTAAACAAAGAACTTCACTCTGTGACAATCATTGAGTTACAGACCGAAGAAAGAATCCCACAACAGGTGGTACAACTCGAAAACATGATCCAGAAGCTACAACAATGCATCGCGTACCTAAAGCTCCGTGTTGTACCCAAAACTCCACAGGAGATAAGAGACCTAAGGGAGGCAACTGCTCGCAAAAAAATTGGTAGATTAAAAGATATTGCCTTGGAATGCAAGCAGTTGAGTAAAATGAGTGCCCAGAATTACGAGAACCTCATGGAGAATCCAGATTTACGGGCATTGGAGTCGCATCTCCAAGAAGCAAAGCAGCACGCTGATACGTTACAGGAACAACTGAAGGCCTTAACACCAGTTGAAAGAATGAAGAGGTTTTGAGAACAACGCATGGCCCAACAAAAGATCCACATGATTTAAAGTAAACTGATGGAAGTATCTCAACGAATTCAACCAGTGCAAGAAAAGGCATGCCAACTGTTCACTGAAGTTGAAAGCCAAGGAGCCGAGCTAGAAAAAGTTGTCATCACAACAGAGCAACGCCTATAAGGGCTAGTGAACGACGCAGTGATCTAGAAGTTCACTAAGCAAGAGGTCGTCGCATTGTAGGAGGTCGAAGCCGCTCGAGTTAAGCTCAAGGCATTCGAGGCAGAATTGATCAGACTAGAGTGACTTGGGACAAGTCACATGTGAGTGTTGGGGGCCTGTTGGCCCTTGACCAAGTTTTGGCATAATCTTGGTCATGTTTGACCGTTTTTGGGACTTCTATAGCCTGTCAAAGATGGAGTGCCAGACGAAGCGGAGATTGCGGAATCTCGGCCCACTTTTGGGTCCCTTTTTGGGTTTTGGGAATATGTAATGGGAAAGGGATGTTGGCCCGTGAGTTTACCCACGCTTAGGCCACTTTTGTATGTATAAATAAAAGGATAGGAAAGAAAGTAGTAGTAGTCAAATATTGTATCTATGTGATATAGAATAAGTGCCAAGAAGGGATCTGTGTGATCAAAGGTTTTTTTCACTCTGTATAGACTTGCATAGATTAATGCAAGTCCCCGTGTGAAGATATAGAAAGCTTTGCGTTGTAAGGCAAGGCAAAAGGATCTAGCAAGCTGCACAGATCTTTTGTCCAATGCGGATTAAGGGTTTCTAAGGCTCCGTGCTTGTAATCGATTGGCTGACGATAATAAAGAAGAGTTGGTGGATGTATCCCCAGGGTGGGGGTGAAACACGTAAATATAGTGTTGTCTGCTTTGTGCCTTGTTATGATGCATTGACATGATTATTTGCTAAGTACTTTGAGATGAGTAGATAGATCTGATATATATGCTTATGATCAAAGCTTATGGTGTGTAGAATGTTAGATATGATCCATGTGTATATGCTAAGTGCTTGATCTATTAGATATGAATAACATGTTGATGCTAAGTGCTTGAATATTCTTGTTCATAGTGAATGTTGTGAAGATTTGTTATACTAGTGAAGTGGTTATTGATTTCATAATAAAGAACCAACAATGATAAATGCTATATTAAGAGTTATAATCACAGATCTGTGTCCCAGCTAAGGTTGCAGACATTTGAGTCCTGCAACCACCCCTGCCTCTACCTCGGGTGAGACTTCATCTTCTTCGCAGGTGTTACCGAAAAGGCCAGTAGTTAGGGTTTTGTTGGTGCACTGTCGTAGCATTGAACCCCGGGTCTTCCCCTGTGCCAACAAAATCCTACACAGAAGGCAACAAATATTGCAGATATCTACATGAAATAAGTTGGTAGGCTACATGGGGCACCTAAAGCAATAGTTTTAGACAAAGATCCAAAGTTTACATCTAATTTTTGGAAAGGTTTGTTCAAGGGATTTGGAACAAATTTAAATCTTATTACAATGTATCATCCAAAGTCAGATGGAAAAACAAAAAGGATTAGCAGAATAACTAAGGACATGCTTAGAATGTATGTGATGGATCAACCATCAAAGTGGGAAGATTATATTAACTTAGTTAAATTTTCCTAAAACAATGGGTATTAGACCTCATTGAAAATGAGTATGTTTGAAGCATTGTATGGCAGAAAATATAACACATCAGTGAGTTGGGATAATCCAACATAAAGAGTAGATGTTGGGACACAATTGTTAAAGGAAATGGAAGAGCATATGAAAAAGGTAAAGCAGAATTTAAAGTCTGCCCGGGATAGGTAGAAACATTATGCAGATAATAACAAAGTTTTTAGAGATATTAAAGTGGGAGAACATGTGTTCTTAAAAGTAAAGGCAAAGAGAAGTTTGATAAGATTAAGAATTTGCTCGAAGTTGGAAACAAGATATTGTGGGCCTTTTGAAATATTAGAAAAAATAGGGCCAGTTGCATACATGTTATCATTGTCTGCATCCATGAGAGTGCATAATGTATTTCATGTGTCATTGTTAAAGAAATATGTGCTTGATCCTAACCACATAATTGTTATAGCAAGATTTGCCTCACCCTATGCAATCTTGCACACAGGGCCTTTTTCCATTTCCCTATGCAGACTTTTCATCCCTTTTTTAAAATCCCAGAGATAAAAAATAATGTTTTTCCACATGTACACACCTTTCCTACTATACAACGTGCGTATACACAGGCTACACCACTACAACCTGTGTACATTGGGATTTGTGCCCAAATATAAAAAATGGTGTCGGGTTTCCATGTCACGATAGGAGATGTATGATCCTTGGTCTTCCATCTACTGGAAACATTCTGACTCGGCCCTTCAGTTCCATTTGAAGGCTATAAATGGGCCAATTTCGAGCTATGGAAAGGAAGAGAAAGAATTCAACTTTGAGAGCAAAGTTACTCTGGAGAAATTATTTACTTCATATTGAGTTTGCATCCCTTAGTCCTTTAAGTATGAACATAGTGTTCAGTCACCAAGCTCTTCCCTTATTGATTGATAACCTCATTATTTCTCTTTTATGAGCTTACCTTTGGTGGAGGATTGAAGTAGTGGAGGCCCAACTGGAAGGAACTTAGTTTCTTGGTTCCGATCTGTGCCGACACGAAAGTCTGTAACTTTTTCACTTCTGCTGATCATATATTAATAGAAATACTATTTTCTCGTCCAATTGATATCTTGCAAATATTTGAATTATTATTCCATGGGTGTATTTGTTATGCATATTAATGGATTATGCTATTGAATGTGCTAACATCATATATTATCACCATATGTTTTCTTTTCTTGGTTGTTGAGGACTAGTTGCAAGTATATTGCTTTGGGTCAAGTGCGCAACGATGGACTTCATTGTCCATCTGGATGAGGTAGGCCTTTCATCTTGTATTGCTAGAATATTTGTTTATATAGCATACTTGAGAATAGAGTTGATTTATACAGTCATTTCGGTCTGTTGTGGTTTACCCCTAGCCATAGAGAGATTTTCCTCGTAACATAATTGGCGACCATACTGGGGATTGAATATTATTTCTTGGGGTTTGGAGTGTTTTTCTCCTTAGATTGCTCTCATTCCTATTGTATTTCTTGTCATATCATTGCTTGACAGCCTCTATTCACTCTGGGTCTAAGTTTTTCATCCTTCTCCCTTGCTTAGCTTTGTTTTTGAAACATATACATGGGTTTCTGCTTGACAATCGCGTATATACGCGTGCTGTCCTTCTGCAAGATTCATACATATGCTATGTTTTCCTGAACAATAGCGTACACCATCCTGTTTTGCTTGTTTGTTGGGTTTGGTGGTTCTTGGGTAGGTTTTGTTGATTGTTGAGTCTTCTTGGGTCTTTGTAGTGTCTGTTAAGTGTCTGTGGGATGATAGGAAACTTGTCTTTGGTTGAATTTATGGGCGGAGTCTTTCTCATAATATTTTCATTTTGATTGTCCTTGTACATTGGGCTGGGTGTTTTTCTCCTTGGTATCCTACTTGAGTTGTCTATTTCTATACACAGAAGAGTTTTTATTTATCAAGCTAATGTTCAGTCCATGCATTTTCATTTTTCTTATATTGAAAATACAAAAATATTAGGCATTTTGCATTGCTTGGCATTTTGATATTTTGAGTCTTTTTCATTAGCTCAGTGCATGTAAAGAAAGATTGCATTTTTTATTCAGAATTGCAGAGTTGAAATTGAAAATTACATTTTTTTAAGAAGAATATCATTCATTGAAAACTGAAGTTAGGAATTTGCATTGTATTCATATTTACTTTACTTGCTGAGTCATAACATCATGAGTTTCACTACCATACCTTTTTGAGTAAGCACGACCATTAAAATTAACGCTATAATTTAAAATTTATTAGTAACGATTTTATTTTCTAGGGTGCACAAAATAGCTTAGGATTTAGTGCCTTGGAATAGGTTTTTGTGAGTAAAATTCTCCAAGACTATTAAATCAACATATGTGTCTGACTAAGGGAGTGGAGAAATCCATTGTATAATCAGTAATATCAGGAGGCTCCGCTCACACTGGAGTTAATCGCAAGGTCGCGCGAGGTTGGTTGAATGGATATCTCCCCGATACCTTCTTAGAGTCAGAGATATTTCCGGGGATCTATTCGTATCTGGGGATCTTTCTAGTTCCCTTACCTCCGTGAGAGGTGGTGCTTTCTAGGTTTCAATATTTGCTACCCTTCCCATATGGTGTACTTGACTTACGACTGCTCACATGTGCATCAGTTATACATTGCTTGCTTAGTTTCTTGACTTAGGTGCCACAAAGGTTACTTGTAGGGGTTATTTTGCAGGTATCCTGGGTCAAATAAAGGTCAGACAACACACAAACTTTATGGAGGATTACCTCTCTGGGGGATGTGACTGACTGTGCTGTTAATCCAACGAGGGCCCTTATAACTGATTCTGTGCAGGGACTCTCAGGCCCCTCTTGGGCGAGACATACCTTCTTTAGGGAGGGAGGCCCCTTTCAGCCACTTTACACCATTTGTGTGCATATTGGCCATTTGATTTTTTGGTGTGCTCTTTGATTACTAGTTGGACCTAGGGTTTTTTTTTTGTATCCCAAGTCATCGTGGAGTTGGACCAGCGTCCTCGCCGGTCCCGTCGCTTGTTATAGTTACCACCATATTTCGAGTGTTTTCCTTCTAAAAGGCGTAGAGTTATTAGACATGGTACAAACATCTCCCCTTTTCAGACTTGTGATTCTACAAGGATGAGTACTGAACAGAGTCATCATAATATTGGGAGCCCCTCAACTCCCTTACCTACTATAGTTAATGGTACCCCTTTGACTACTACAACCAAAATGGTTGTAGTGTCGGAGCCACCTATCATTACTACTACCCATCCTATAGTGAATGCTCAATATCTTGCCTCGAACCCATTTGGCTCTCTTGGTCACTCACAGGGATATAATGTTCAGTTCATCCTTATGGCCTCTAGTCCTTCTTCCTATGGTATGACGAATTTTACTTCACATCTTTCAAACTCCATCCCAACTGCTTGTTAGCCTATGGCTTACCTTTACCAATCACTAAGTCTAAATTGTCACCTATATTTGTATTATTCATTTAGGATATTAGTAATATATCCTCAAGTGATGACTAATGAGTTAGTTAATATTGCCTAGCCTAGTCATCATGCATGATTTTAGGATCTAGAGAAAATCTCTCTATGAGGTGGCATCACCCATTGTACTATAAATATGTAACATTGGACTGAATACAACCAGTGTTGGCTAATGAGCCTTTTCCGCCATGTTGTTCTTCTTGTTTATTTTTTATCAATTGGTATTAGAGCTTCTTATGGTCTTAAGGGCTTGATGTGTTCATGGTAGTTTTCCATGAGTGATTCAGAATCTGATTTGATGAATGATGGCTACCCTTGGCATGTCAAAGCAAATTCTATGGCTACATTAAGATCTATTCGCAATCAACATCAATCACATTAGCAAACTACCATGAAGCGAATGAAGTGAGGGTTGTACATTTGTACAATCAATGAAAAAGGCCAATCCGTGAACCATTCAAATCTGAATTGATTAGTATTGATCGATGGTGAGGTGTAGCCGATGGTGTGAAGATGCGCATGAAGAAAGAGGATCCAAGAGAATTAACCATGAAGCAGAAGCAAGTAAAATTCTTGAGTTGTATTATTCCTGCAATTCCAAGAGTAGCCAATGACAAAAATCAATCCTGTGCAGAATCATAATTGTCTTTCTGTATTTTGTTTTTAACATCCATGATTTTTTTCGGTCATAAATTCCACCGAACTGTGTTCAAATGTGTTGGTCATAAAGAACTAGAATGGTCTTAAAGAGATCATTGATAATGTATTCGGGGATCGATGGACTTGTTTAGATATGTAGGGAGTAACCAACAGATATGTAATGTGTGATCGACAGATCTGGCAATTTGACAGATTTGTTTCTCTTTGAACATTGTTCAAATGTCTCTTATTGTCTAATAAGCGATCTCTTTATTGAGTTCGATTTATATATTTGGTGGCCTTATCTTTGTTATTTGATCCATTGATGTTGTCAATCAATGTTATTCATCAGATCTCACACCAAATATACTCAGGTATTCCTCCTGGATAAATGATTAGATTTTCATCTCTTGCCCACAACCAGATCCAGATCTCAGAATACAGTAAAAAATCACAATTATTAGATGAATGCGTAAGGCAAAGGCGAGTGATCTGTAATTGTTCTCATCAAAATCAACCTCGAGCAATCTCCCACTTGTTGGAGAACAAAACTGCGTAGACATATTTTGACAATGAAGGATTCATGAAATCGATGTTTGGTGTTGTATGGTAAAGGAGATTGTCGTCGGTAAATGACTATCTGTGAAGGATCGTGGGTCACTTTATTCATATACGAAGCAATGGTTTTCTCTTTTTACTTGGGTAAAGTGTAATTTACAAGAAAAACAATCACAGAGATAAAAACCGCAGAGGTTTCATGCTGTTTTGAATCTCCACGAGAGCCAAGAGTGCAAGGGGAGTTGTTTTTTTTATTTTTTGCGCACATATTTTATTGGACGGGCAGTCACTGCAAAGCCCATTCGACTTCAGAACTGGTCGAAGTCTCAAGGAAAAATTTGAGTGAAAACCCCAAATTCGTGATCAAGATCGATTGGGATTCTTCATCAACAAAAAGTTAAAATTTTTGAAATCCCGAAGGCGCATAACCTCCTTGGTTGTGTTTTTTCGATGGTGCTCTGTATAGACCAATAAATCGAAGCTCCATTGTTTTCCTGCATACCTATTCTGCTCTCTGCCTGTTATGAATGTTTTGATGTATAATTATTGCATGTATCAACAAGCAAACCTCATGCTTGTACAACCTAGATCTAGTATGAGAACTAGTGCGATCTAGTTATCTGGTGCAATCTAGCGATAGTGATGACAACAACCCACTGGTAAACGCAGAGATCTGTATTTTTTTTTAACACGGTAAGGCCAGTGCCAAATGAGAGAAATTTCTACCTTGATCAAAGGTGAAATATTGATCGAGAGCCGCGGGATGAAGCAAAGCAACAGTTTGAGAAATATCGCTCTCTGTACTTTGACATGCCCAACAATTCTGTGAATTTTCTCAACAGATCGCCCTCATCAATGCATAGTCCACTTCAAAGAGGAATAATGGTAATTTTTTCCAAAATAAATTACATCCTCTTCGATTATTGAGGTGTCGTTCCAAGAATTGATAAATTCTTGTAACGTGAGGTTCTACTCTAGGTGTCGTTCTAGGTGTCTTTCCAAGGACTATATCCCCAAAATCTTGGACACCATCTCCAATCGCTGAAATCGCTGAGGTATTTTTATTTTTTTATCTGACATGACAATTGAGCTTGTTGACGACCATGTCTAAGTCGCTCTGCATAATAAGCTTCTCGCTATTCAAAAATCTCTCTGAAATGCTTTGCAAGCTCTCTCGCCTCTTACAAAGTCAACACAACATTGAACATAAGCTCCTTCAATATCAAATTATCGGCCTAGCAACAAGAATATTCCTCAATAATGATCATCATGATTTGATTCAGGACTTCCACCTTAGCTGTGATCACCTGCCATCTTCCCGTGAAGACTTTTTTACAACAGACCTCTAAGATAAGCAATAGAATGAGGTCTTGGGATTTTCTCAGGCTTTTTCTATGTATCATTTCTGTAGATCATGATATTTTCACTTTTGGATAAAAGTGATAAGGTGGAGCTAAAGAGAAATTAAAACCTTTTCACCATTAAGGTGGGTGAATTTAATATGTTTTCCATTAGTAAATGAGAATGAGCATTAGTGACAGTGAGAAGGGGTTTTTGTGTGTTTTGGAATTTTAAAGGATATCTTGAGTGGGTATTTGTCATTTTTGTCAAATTTTCATGAGTGAGAAGTCTTGTTTGATTTTTCAAAATTCTAATATGGAGAAATTTGAAGATCAATTAAACTTTGTAAAAATCAAATATAAGTTGAATTGTATTGTAAATGATGGGTGCATCATTGTAGTTGCAAAGAGGATATCTTAATAAAATCATTTTTTTTTGTGGTTGCTCTCATCCTAGACCTGTCCCAAAATTGAATAAGGGGGTCTAAGGACATTGTCATTATGTGCGGTGATGAATGTTTTCATGGTTTCTTTATGTAATGTTTTATGTCTAGTTTTTGACATAAGTACACTTACATTTTTTCATACGGCTATACACATGGCCTTCCAAGCAAGTTAATTAAAGCACACAATTAACACTACTGAAGTACAAGCAATCAAAGCACATATGATCAAGAATCTATGAAGAGAATTATCAAACATTCAAGCCGTCAATCACATCAAGAATGGACAAATCAAAGTATTTGAACTCAACACATCATTGAGCATTTGAAGTTAAATTGTAACTTGCAAACAATGTTTGTTGTAAGATTACTTAATCAGGATTTATTGTAACTTGCAAATAGTCATTTTGTAAGTTTAATTGTCTTTTTGAAATCAAGTTGAGTTGAATTGAATTTTTCATAAGGTGCATTTTCGGCTGAGCCCGACACCCTAGAGTCATTTTTGAGTCATAATTGACAAGGATGAGTACTTTAAACTCAAATCATTGTAATACTTTGGGATGCATTTTCGATGGTAACTGACATCCTCAACTTCCTGAAAACATGAAGTTCAAGTGAGGCAAGTTCAAGTGAGCATGAAACAAATTCAAGTGAGCACGAAGTTCAAGTGAGCGAGTTGCAAATAAACCTTCTTCTGTCGAGTCAAATTGTAATCAGGATCTACTTGCACAAAGAGACCTCATTTAGTGTTTTTGAAATGGCTTGAAGTCTTGAATTATTAGAGTTACTAAGCACTCTAATAAACACCACTGAAGACAACATAGTGATATTGAACAAAGAAACTCTTCAATCAGTGCTAACTTGTTTGCAAGTGATGCAAGCTAAAGTTAGACTTCTTCAATTTCTATCCCAACTATTGAATGATGAGTTGACTGATCTAAAAAATAAATAGCCAGTGAAGTGTTCTAAACTAGTTTTTGTTCATCACAACCCTCTCTATGATGATGATGATGATGATGATGTTTTTGATCAACAGTCAGTGAAGAAAACCTTTCAATGATGCTTCAACATGCAGTAAATCTGCTTCCACAGATTTCAAAGCAACAGGTTCATAATACTCTTTCCAAGCCCATGATCAGACCTTGGGAAGAAATCATTTACAAATAGAATAGTACAGGAGTTGGATATGACAAGGAGGTTACCTTTCATATTCCCAATTATTCGAGACCATTCAAGTTCCATAGTGCTGGATTCCTTCAAGATGCTTCAACTTCACTTGTTCCAGTTCAACATCAGAATGATAAGTGTCAACATTGTAATCGAGTTGGTCACAAGGAGAATCAATGTTTTGATCTCCATCCTTGCCATCATTGTGGCAAGCATAATCATTCTTTAGACAGATGTTCAACATTGAAGAAACCTGCAAGATTGAATATTCACTATGAGTGGATTGATCTTTGTCAATGGTCATCAACAACCAAGCAATTATATAAGTCTTACCGAAGAATTCAATCTCAAGTATAGACCAATCTTGTAGCACATAACATTTTTGTACTTCACATAAGTGGTCCCCTTATGGCATAGATTTCGAGCATGGCCCTCATGGGATGAGATAACATGTGTTTTTTTTTGCATGCCCACTTTGTGTTGTACTCAAAATGAAAAAAGTACGGTACTCTCTTGAGCCTAGAAGGGGGGAGTACAATGATGAAACTCTCATGCACCTTAAGGGGGGGAGTTCAAAATTCCAGTGATGATGGTTCATGAAACCACTTGTGGTCTCTCCTTTCAGCTGACAAAGGGGGGAATTGATGATGGAATTGGTTGTCAGACAAAAAGTTTCGAAAACAACAAATATCAAGTATTCCAGATGGGCATGAAATTTTCCAAATGGGCAACCGGTCTGTAGATGACATAATTTAGCAGAATTATGATTCAATAAGTTTAAGTTGAATCATATAGATTTTGATTTTGAGAGCAACAATTTGAACATTTGGTTCACATAGATGGTCATTCAACCTAGCAGAGGACAAGAGGATCCTTCTGCATTGCAACTTGGCATTTGATTGAGTTTTCAGGCATTTTTCAGGGATGTGTCAGACAAGAAGCTGATTCACTTCTCTTGGTTCACTCTCACCAGATTGGAATTTACATTAAGTAAACAATTTGCATGCATCCTGGCTCACATGATTACATAGTGAGATTTTCTAGAGATGGCAGGATTTGACATGATTATGGTTCAATGACTTGCAATTGAATCATACACTTTATACATTGGGATGTTGTTGGACACCTAAAAGTGTCAAGATTGGTTAGTGGTTATCCAAAAACCATCAGATACATGGTATCAATTGGTTAGTGTTCATCCCAAATCACAAATTCAGAGAGCACTTTCAGTGATGCACTGATAGTAGAGTGGTGATACTACATGTTCACTAATTAGAAGAAGACATCAGATTCTTCTAGCTCAAATACTTGGCAAAATGATCAAATTGTCAAGCAATCAGGAAATGTTCAGATATTGCAGCTGTTCACTTCCATATCTCAACACTCTTCCAGTTCATTTCAAATGAACATGTTCAACATCTAGATTGGCGGTTTTTCAGGCAGTTCTTCTGTGAGGCTCAACTCAGGAGTTTTAATATGAAGACTTGGAATTGATACCAGTTTATGCTTTATTGCAGTTATTATTGATCAAACTTGTGATTGAGGGGGTGATTGTTAGCCTATGGCTTACCTTTACCAATCACTAAGTCTAATTGTCACCTATATTTGTATTATTCATTTAGGATATTAGTAATATATCCTCAAGTGATGACTAATGAGTTAGTTAAGATTGCCTAGCCTAGTCATCATGCATGATTTTAGGATCTAGAGAAAATCTCTCTATGAGGTGGCATCACCCATTGTACTATAAATATGTAACATTGGAGTGAATACAATCAATGTTGGCTAGTGATCCTTCTCCGCCATGTTGTTCTTCTTGTTTATGTTTTATCATTGCTGGCCCTAATGCTAGCATTGGACTTTGGGGCACTACACCTCCTTATAATCCATTTTCATTTGGTGGTTCTCAAATCCCTCAAACGACTCCTAATATGGGAGGCATTCCCTCTTTTAATCCCGGGTCTAATCCTCTTGCTTCTGGGTGGAGAAACCAGCCCGTCGGACAAGCTTTTGCTTAAGTTTTGTCCTACAACCTTACCTCCTTAGTGCTGATTCTGACCAACATGTTTGGACTGACGAATCCACCTCTATCCTTTGGATTCACACCCGGAAGAGGTCAATTTCAAACCTTGTGAAACCCCCAACCCAGATCCACTCTGATTGGGGGAAAATTTTATAACCCCCATCAAAACATTCCTACTAGAATGATGCCCAAACAACCTCTTATGAATTAGCCTAGAGGAGGGTCTTACAATCCCAGACAGGGCCATGGTGCTTACCATAACCCTAGATGGGCTACAGTTCCCCAAACACAATCTTTCCAAGGAGCTTGGGGCCAGATGCTGCAACCCCATCTCCCTTTTATGGCCAAGCTTAATCTGCCAGACTTGTCTAAGTTGATGAACGACCCAGTGTGTCATGATCCTACATGCCCCCCTGTCCCCACCAAGCTTCCTTCAGACATTCTAAAGTTCGAAGGTAAGAATGGTGAGGATCCTGGTGATCACGTTACCACCTTTCACCTATGGTGCTCTTTGAATTCCCTTAATGACAATTCCATTCAGTTAAGGTTATTTCAATTCACCCTTATTGAAGTTGCCACGAAATGGTATATCGATATACCCAAGGGGGCATTGTTGACAAGCGAAAATGACCGCTCGTCAACTGGAGGAGTGAATCTGGTTCGGGGTTGTCTAATTAACCCAAGATGTTTGGATTAATCCACTCCGACAGGTTTAGCGGCTCCATTGGCTGATCTAAGTCCTAAAGAAAGCAAAAAAAACAAAACTAAAGAAAATACAATAACTTGATGAATAACAATCGCTGAAAACTATATACAGACCTAACATATATTTACAGTTTAACTAACTAATATTTATAAAATAACTCTACTTATTATATATACAATATATACAAATGATTCTATTTCTAATATATATATAATATTTACAAAATACGAATTTTAATGTAAATCCGCAAAAATCGAATATCAATTGATTTTTTAAACAACAGTAACGTTATTTAATCTTTTTGATTTATTTTTTTATAATGTTCATAACTGAGAAATGGAATATCAAACTGTCTAATTGAAAACTGAAATCACAGATAGTAGAAGATGTTTTAGCTATAGGAAATTTCTGTATTCATTAAACTAATGAAATTAAACTAGCAAACTGACCTGTTATCGCATCCAATATTTGTTCAGTGTGTAGCATCCAATCTCCCTGTCTGATGAGGTAAAACTGCAACAGATCCTACAATTTCTTCTCATAAATGTGAAGCAGTAATGGTGGAATTCGAATAATATAACATATAAGAGATACGATCACAACAATCTCATAATTTCACAAGCAACCACATTAAGATAAATCCTGCTGTGAGAACTTGTGTATAATTGTTCAACAAATGACGAAGATAAATCTCTTAATCTCAAGTTTGAACAAAATGATTACTGTGTATTAAATCTAGAACATAAAACATGGATAATATATAAATTTTTATCATACCAACTTGTAATAAATCATGACAGCGAAAGCAATCATAATCTAATTGCAAATTGAAATAATCACGACTTGAATAAAACAACAATATGGAAAAGCAAAAGCTGTGACAAGTATTATATTTCATTCAAGTCTGTAAATGAAAAATCCATAGTCTTGCCCCAGGCAGAGATGATTTCAAGTTTACAAAGTAACATGCTTATATAGGTTCCAGGAACAAAATGTTTCCTATTGATAATATCAAATTTGTTCCAAAATATGGGAGATGCAACCTCCCTGATTTTACTTGATATCAAAATACAAACAACCTAATCTATTTACTAAAAACACAAAGATCGTATGGCTGGAAGATCCCAACAGTGCTTCATATCTCCTTGAAAATCATGGGTTCCTGAAAACAAATAAAAATGGGAAGATTTTAGATGTGTTTTCAATTGTCAAAACACGCAATTCGAATTTTTCTAACTGGCTACAAAATCTCACGATTCTGTAGCTAGTTATAATTACCACTACAATCATGTTTTATTCAACAAACAAAACAAACTAATTTTTATAAGAAAAGTAATCTATTCAATAAATCGTATATCCTAAATCCAGAGTGACAAAATCATGCTAAACTTGAAAAAGATCATACCTCAAATCAAGGGATTAAAACATATCAAGAAATCTTGGAGTTTACTATTGCTGTCGTTGCCTCTACATTCTTAAAAATGACAGATCCTGTAGTTTTTAGGTGTTTGTCCTTCGCTTGAGCTATGGATTGGATTCTACTGTTCTTGTTTTCCAACGAATCTACTTGGTCTTTCAAAGATTTAATCCTGGACTGTAGTAAAGGCACATCTATATAATACCTGCCAATCCAGGATCGACAGTCATTACACTGTGGCTGTAGGGACTGTGCATTGGCACTGATAGCATTGACGGTTGGAGAATCGTCCACGAGACATGTAGGTTTAGCACATAATCGAATTCCAGGAAATTTAGGATTATCCTTTAGACATGGAGGCAGGTTGCTAACATAATCATAGGGTCTGTCAGGGCAAAGTCCATATGACATTGGATCCTCTTCAGCCAAGAACCTTTCAATTTCTGAATCCGAGTCTTCACTTACCTCAATTGTGTTTTTTGTATCTGCACAGGGTTTGGATTTGTTTCAAGCACATCGTGAAATCAAACAACCAACCCTTTTATTCTTGTAATTAACATCGACGTTGCCCTTAAGCTTCTTCCCTGTGGGTTTTTTAACAGTCTTAGTGCGACTCTTAGGGTGCGAACCCAGTTGATTGCTCGGTTGAGTAGCATCAGGGTAGGTCGAGGGTTCAAAATTAGGGGCAGGATCACAGGGATGAGTGGCAGAGAAGAGGCTGTAGTGTTCATGAGGGTTTTTGTGATAGCAGGCTTATCAACCTGTCCCAACTCGCTATTGCCAAAGCCATTTCGCAACACAAAAGCATCCCAACAATCATTGTGTAATTGCAACTGATGCTCAAGGATAATCTTAATTAAACCATGATGGAATAAACTCGAATCAGACCTCTACCTCCTAAACTGTTTTCCCATCTAAGCAGGAAGTATGGCATGTTCAACGGGAAGTCAATGAAGCTCATAAGCAATCGTAGATGATACAGAAAAACTAACCCAAATCTTCCTTCACACGTAATGAATTTTTTCACAATAGCAAGAAGATCATGCCACCTAGATTTTAAAGACGAGACAGGCATACCTCGATCACAACTAGTGATTTTCCGTGAGGTGAACATCAAAGACCAGGGGACCTCTTCAACGTTTGCGTTCTTGAACCATTTTTGCCCGACAACTGGTAAACCTATAGCTTGGCTTAAAAATTCTCCAGTCACCTCTAGCTACACGTCCCCTATCTTTTCTCTGCAACCATCAAAGGTCAATGCAAACTCTTGGCCAACTTTCAGATTGAAACCCTTAAACTTTTCAATAAACAAACACCAACCGTTATTTTCTAAATCGTCTCTGGCATTGTCATACGATAACAAGGTTTGGATGCCATTGGGATCAATCCTTACCACTGGAGCCATGGCGAACAGAAGAGAATCAACACAAAACTCGGAGGTAGGGTTTGATAAAAAACCATAGAGCCATAGCCCCGAACAAAGCAATGCCATGACAATTCAAAATGGTAGGCAGAGGCATTAATCACCATGCGTGGGAATGAGATCGTGAAGCCTGAGGCTATACAGAGAAGTAATATCATGCTGTACTTCATATGACACCTTGGCATATGGGTACGTATAAGGATGTAAACACTTGAAAACCATAGAATTCACATTCATGACTTGATTACAAAGGTAAATGTATCAAATAAACATTGAATAATTAAAAGTTTTATGAATCAAAATCGCATTGATATTAATCGAATATTAATGAGTGGAGGTTTTTCACTTATGTAACCAAGGCATGTTTAGGACCAAGGGGTTATAAACAAGGAAAACAATCATGTTCATAGAAAAATACGATAATTTGACAATAGACCATATGAACAGTTTTCCAAAAATCGAAACAAAATGTGAATTCCAGCTGCGAGTTTTCATGCTTACAGTCATGAAAACAAAAATCGAAAGGAATATGTGTAAAAAGCGTCAAGTGACAAGTGTCGTTTAGTGAGAATGGTCATGATGAGTAATGAGAATTTAAATATGCCATGTAGGCAACTTATAAACAATAGAAATTATATTATTGCTGCTAACAATGGCGACACGTTGGGAGAAGCAGTTATCTCTACCAAATGAACGAGTTCAAATTAGGATAATTAAAAAAAAAAATTGAATTGAAAACAACCAAAAAGATGTCTGAACATCGTAAACAATTATAACGCATTCCAGTTTCAGATTACTGTTATTTTAAAGAAACGAAAACTGACAAAAATCTTAACATAAGAGAGTCACGATATTAAAGTTACAATCTTCAATACTGTTGACAGGGCTGCTGCTGCCAGCAGGCATCCATAGCCTTGATAGAGATGTCAATTAACCCACTCTGATATTTGCATCCTACCAAGAAGTTCCAGATTAGAACGAAGGACATTTAAGGTAAAAAAGAATCCGTATCTGAGAATTTTTATATACCTGACATTGCTTCGCTGCCAGCGGGCCTGTTCAGTACCCCGACGAAGTTAGCTTGGCATCATGCATGCATTTACCCGCTGCCAACAGACCTGTTCAGTATCTCGATGGGTTTACAAGCACTTCCCACATCTCTCTGAAGATTTATTTAGTTTTAAATATTTTTAATAGAGCGAGGTGACGCTGAAAATCTTGGTTTTTGGACATATCTTTAGTAAATTACAGACATTGAAGAAATTTCTTAGCTGTCCTTCATTAAGATCTAGAAATAGTTTGTTAATAAACTGACTTTCAAAAGCAGGGAGACATCTCTGAGTTGTTCTCTTAAGGAACAGGGACAACGTAAAAAGAATTTTTATGGATGATCGTGAGTACCTTCAGTTGCATATTGAAATCAAGAAACACTTTTCAAACAACAAGTTATCTTTAACATGTCTGCAAACTCAGAAAAATATCACAATTGATGTTTAAACAACTTTCAACAGTCATTTTAGAGGGGAAATGTTTTTGTTCTCCTAGTCTGAGCTAGCCCATGATGCATGCATGTGTGTTTCAAAAAGAGAGACTGATAAGCATAAAGGAAAAAATCAAAACAAACCAGCAAAGAAAAAACAAACAGCAAGCAAAACAAAAAAAATATTTACACAGTGTACATGGGAGTGTCATAAGGTGAAGTACCTTTTTAGAGCTTGGCCATTCACCGGAAAGCTGTCTGGTTGTCCCTCTAAATTCTATAATTGGAAGGAACTGGGACCCAATTTCTCAACAATTAAAAATGGTCCCAGCCACAAGTTCTGAAACTTTGTATGCTTTCCTTTTCCCTCATGAGGTTTGTCCCATTTTAGGACAAGGTCACCTACCTCAAAATTTCTGTCAGAGGCATAATTGGAATCAAACTAGTTTTTAACAATGAGTTGATGTTGATCCAATTTTTGTTTTTCTTGAGCCCTCACTTCTTCTAATTTTAACAAAGCGTTAATTCGACTCTCCAAAGGGGGACAATTCTCTTCTTGTAATTTATGTGCTAACTGTAGAGATGGAAGGAGGACATGTGGTGGAAGAATTGCCTCCCTGCCGTAAACGAGAAAGAAAGGTGAGTTACCCACAACAGTTTTAGGAGTTACTCTATCAGCCCAGATTGCGTTTAACAATGCATTATGCCAATTTTTATGGTTTTCGGAGACTGTTCTCTTGATAATCTTGATCTAATTTTTATTAGTCGATTCTGCCAAACCATTGCCTTGGGGGTAATAGTTGGCAGAGTACTTTAATTTAATTCCTTTTTTCTAGAGTGAAATCACTCATTTCAAGAGACGAAAAATAAGAAGCATTATCACATACCAGGCATTCAAGAATACCAAAACGAGTAATAATATTTGAATTAAAGAAAGATATTACCTGGCTGGTATTTACATATTTTAATGGGGCAGCCTCGGACCACCTGGTGAAGTAATCTGTGGTTTTTATGATATATTTATGCTGCTGCGAGGATGGTGGATTGATTGGGCCTGTAATATCTAGAGCCCACTGCTGAAAAGGGGAGTCTACCGAAACCGGTTGCAAAGGGAAAGCTGGTTTCTGTATCCGTCCGGATGCCTTTTGAAAAATCACACACTTGCGAGATAAAGCATGAGCGTCTTTAAAAAGGGTAGGCCAGTAATAACCTAATATCAATACTTTATGGGCAGTAGTGTCTCCACCAAAATGCCCACCAACTTCTCCTACATGCAATTCCAATAAGACTTTTTCTGCTTCATCTTTCTCAAGACAGTGCATTGGTACTCCATCAAAATTTTGACAACAAAATACCATTAATCAACTGAAAAGAAGTAGATTTTAATCTTAGTGCTCTCCTTTTTGTGGGATCAAGGTGACGAGGAGCTGATCCGTGTATAAGACAAAATTTTATGTCATCATACCAGGGACTAACAGGGTTTTGTGCACAACAGATTTGATTTTGATAGTGCTATCAAGGATTTAACATATCATTTTCCTCTTGCTGTCCTACAGATGAATCAACGACCAATTTGCATAACCCTTGGCCTCTTACAATTTGTGCTGGGGTGATTTCTATGTCATACTCTTGCAAGGATGTGACCCAGTTTGTCCTTTTTTCGCCTAGTTCTTTCTGTACTAACAAATTTCTGACAGCTGGGTAAGGGACAATGATTTTCGTCCTAGATTTCAACAAATAATATTGGAAGTGATTCACTGCTTTGAAAATAGCATAGGATTTCTGATCTACTGCTGGGTAATTAAGTTCCGCCCCCTTGAAGGCTGAGCTCATAAAGGCGATTGGGACTTTGTTGTTTTCAGTGTTCTTTTGAGTTAGGATGACAACATATGAGCAGTCAGAGGCAAACGTGTAGAGGGTGAAGTCTGGTGAAAAGTCGGGGCTCATTAGAGAAGTAGCGTCTATTATGGCCTTTTTTATTGAATCAAAAGCCTGGCTTTCTAAAGGTCCCCAATGGTATTGTACACCCTTTTTTATTAAGTTTTGTAATGGTCTCACCATTTCTGAAAAGCTGGGGACTAATCTCCTAACAAAGTTTATCTGACCTAAGAAAGATTGCATGGACTTTTTTGATGAGGGAGGGGGCAGTTTCGAAATCACTTGAGTTATTTCAGGGTTGATAATCATCCCTTCGCTTGATACAATGAATCCAAGGATTTTACCTTGTTCTACTGCGAAGATAGATTTTTTTGGATTCAAAGAAATGCCATACTTATGACATCACTGCAGAACAGATCTTAAATGAGCTAGATGATCTTCTTTATTTTTCGAGAAGACAGTGACATCATCCATGTAAACTATGAAAGATTGATTGATTAAGCCTCAGAAAGTGATGTCCATCGCTCTTTGAAAAGTGGCACCAACGTTTATGAGTCCAAAGGGCATCTTTCTATAAGCGTAGGTGCCCCATGGAGTGCGAAAGGTGGTTTTGAGTTGGTTTGGAGGGAACATCAAGACTTGGTTATACCCTGAAAAACCATCCAACAAGGATAATCTTTCAGAACCAGATACCTGTTGAAGGATCTGTTCCATGGGAGGGACAGGGTAGTTGTCTTTATCATATGCTCGGTTAAGATTTCAGAAATTGACACATAGTCGGATTTCACCACTCTTCTTTCGGACAGAGACAAGATTAGAGACCCATTGTGTGTGCTGAACTGGGAAGATTATCTTAGCGTTTAGGAGTTTGTTTAATTCCTTCTTGATCATTGGTTCAAGTTTTGGGTGCATTTGCGTTAACTTTTGTTGAAAAGGTTGGGTTTGGGGTTTCATGGGAATAACGTGTTGTATGATGTTAGGATCAAAGGTTTTTAGGTTGTCGTACGTCCAAGCAAAAACATATTTGAATTCCTTAAACAACTTAATAAACACTACTTTTTCTTGCTCAGAACACCCCACCCCTAAATTAATGCACTGTGGGTTGTCTTTAGTTCCTAAATTTACTTTTTTATGAGTCAAAGAGGAACTATTCGTTTTACAGTTCACTAATTTTATGAACTTGTCGTGAAGATCATAAATTTTTTCTAATCTAACTATAGATTTTGGGATAGAGTTTACCATGTCTGATGAAGATTCTGGAGATCTTGGATCTGGTATTACCGTAAAGTCACAAAGATTTTCGTCATGGGTACCTTCGTCGATCACCACGCCCTGGAAAGTTTCTTCCATATGCAGAAAACTTATAATCTATTGATCTTCATCGAAGACTCTCCAATTCATGATGTTGTCTGGGACGGACGGTCTAAAAAACAATTCGACAGAAAATTCAGAGATAAGCCTTCTACAGGAAAAAGTTTTGAAGCGATGTTAGCTAGCAAATCAGCTTCCGAATTATTCAATCTAGGAATAGAATTTATTTAAATGCAAAGAACTTGTTCACTAAATTCCATACCTCAGTTTGGTAGCTTTTAAGGTGCGGAGATAAACAGTGGATATAATTTTTTACCTGTCTAACCATGATTTCCGAATCACCAAAGACAGTCAGATTTTGAATGTTCCAATCTAATGCTTTTCTGAGGCCTTGTAGGAGTGCCTCGTATTCGGCCGTGTTGTTTGTACATTCGAATTCTAACCTGCAAGCAATCAGAGTCTTTTTACCTGCTGGATCGATGATCATGCAACCTGCACCAGCTCCTTCCTTGGATTTTGACCCATCAAAGTATAGAGACCATATTTGATTTTCATCGGTTGCATGTGTCCACTGAGAAGAAGCTGTTGGCTGTGTATATGTCAAAATTTCAGACTGTTGTTTTGGGTTAGTGATAGTGGAATTTTCGGCCACGAAATTGCTGAAAAAGGTATCCATCCCCTGTATTTCAGGTGAATCGGCAGAAGGAGTGAATGGATCATTGGAATCATTTAAATTAGTCACCGTGAACTTCAGATAACGTTCACGATTAACCTTGATTCTGTTGGGATTTCCATTCTCGGGCAGCCACAAGTGAGACCAATCTGTCGCAAAATAGCCGTGTAGTTGTTCTGACCAGTCTCTTCTTAAAAATAGACCATAAAATTCTGGGATATCTACAAAAATAATATCAATCACTTGATGAACTTTAGGGTTAGACGACAATCTTATAAGCACATTTCTTAATTCACATATTACTTTAACACTAGTTCGATCAAGATGGATAATTTTCAAGGTGGATGGTTGAACTTCGGCATTAATCTTTTGACAAATAGACCAAGGAATTACGTTAGATGATGCACCTGAATCTACCATACAGTTATGCACATTCCTATTGAAAATTTCAAAAGTTAACAAAAATGGAGGGACATTTCTGCGAGTACTAATAGTGGAAGTTTGCTGCTTTTTACTCGCAGCCTCTGAAACTGATTTATCTACATTTGTTACATTATTTATAGGAATGTCTCTTTTATCATGAGGCTCGGATGTAGTTTTGGTGGAGGCCTTCTGAGGAGTTTTGGGGTTGTTTTGAAAACCTTTGTTACTGCTTGGATTGTTCTATGAAATATTCTGTAGCATCTTTTGTAGAAGGAAAGGAAATTTTAATAATTCGTAAACAAAAATGTTAGCCCTAAGATTTTTGAGATCCTCAACCAAATCATAATCCAAACTTGGGTTTACTGAATTTTGTTTAGTCTCAGTTGATTTAGACTATTTTGGAGGCAAAGTTGTAGTGATTTCAGAAGAAGGCTTATTTGCTGTCTTGCTCCTAGTATTGTAAGGGTGCACTGTTTCGAAATTAGCTTGAAAAATGTTATCCAAAAAATCTCCGAAAATATTCGGAGAGGATTCATCTTCTTCTACCATTTCTTGTTTGGCTACTTCTTCAGGAACCTCGGGAGGAATCAAAGTATCATGTGCTTCTAGGATGGTTTGAATAGGAAATTGGCTTTCTAGATTTAGGCCTTCAGTGTTTGAATTAGGTCGGTTAGTAGGAAAAGGCTTCCTAAAAGTGGGTTTGTAAGGCCCTTTGCTCGAAGAAGCTTCTTTAGCTGTCCTTTTCAAATCTATAACTTGGTTGGACAGTTTTTGAATGACTTTCTGTAAGTTTTCTAAATATGAGCTTTCAGGTTGAGCTTTGTTTTGGGAAGGTCTAGGGAGGATTTTGATTTTCTTTTTGGAAGATGAACTAGTCTCTGTCTCATTGGTAGTAGTGTCTTTTAAACTGAGAATATCTTTCTCAATCTGGCTGGCCTCTTCGAAGGCTTCTAACAACGTGGCTTTCTTGGATCTCTTTACCCAAATGGCTATGTTTTGATGTAAGGCTTTCATATAATATGCGATAATAAGATTCTCGACAGGCATGGAATCCGTAGGGATCTGGTTCTTTAGTGTCAAGAACCTTTGATTAAAGTCTTTGATCTTTTCTTTGGGGTTCATTTTTAAACTTGAAATCTCCATGACTAGAACTTCAGGAGACTTGTCGTCTCTGAACTTCTCCAGGCAGCGATGATTTTAGGGGCTAAATTTCGCTCGTGGGCTAATTTTCCATGGTTTTTCAAAAAATGAGATTCGCTATTTTAAAAATGATTCGCCCAAATTCTATAGGATAAAATTATTTTACCTTAAAAATAACCAAAATTTTATAAAACTATTTAAAATACTTATAAATTTGAATATTTTTACAAAAATATCGCCAAACATTTATAGTTGACATATGAAGGATTAGTAAGATTTGCCAAGGTTTCTACATTTTAAAATAAATTTCCATCCTTAAAATCATCCCTGTCTCCAGGAAATAGGATTCAAATTTCTCCCATGACATGATGGTGTGGGGCTGTTGGGCAAAGTACCAGGTAGAGGCATTGCCTTCGAAGGTGTAGGGAAATAATCTACAGACTACATCTTCGTACTCAACACTATGGAGTCTAATGGATAACATAAACTTTTTGATGTGATCTTCAGCTAACTGTTTGGAGTCTGGGTCAAATTTAGGGAGCCATTTCTTTGGGTGTTTGGGTAAAGGATGCTGAGGCCCAGGTATGGCCACTGCATCTTGGTCGAGCCAAGGTCTAGTGGGATTGTTCAGGTTGGCCATAGGTGTGGGTGGTGTCAAAGGTTGGGATGAGGAACTGCCTTCGTCAGAGGATTCTTCTCCAGAAGAAGAAGGAGATGAAGGAGGTGGTGATGGTGGTATACCAGATCTTCCTGCTGCAGGAGTGAGGATTGAATCTGTAGGGTTTAAGGTAAGGTCCGTACCTCCAAGTTTTTCTATGATATTAGAGAAGTCAATGGTTGGTTCAAAGGTCAGTTTGGTTGTATTATACGAGCTAAGGCACTATGCGTTCTTATGAGAGATTTCCAAACAATCTCTTGTATGTCACCACCTGTAGGATTTGGAGTTACTGGTTCAGCTGTGATCCGTAGATCATCATTTGATGTGGTTGCTATTTGAGGGACAATGTTGTTATTTGAACGACTTCTAGTTACTATAGGTGAGTGGGTAGGTGGTGGAGGAGTCTTATGACCTCCTTGTGCCATTAATAGTTTTCAGGCCCTCCTTCTAGTGCCATTTGTTGACGGGCGAAATTGACCGCTTGTCAACTGGAGGAGTGAATTTGGTCCAGGGTTGTCTAATTAACCCAAGCTGTTTGGATTAATCCACTCCGATGGGTTTAGCGGCTCCATTGGCCGATCTAAGTCCTAAAGAAAGCAAAAAAAACAAAACTAAAGAAAATACAATAACTTGATGAATAACAATCACTGAAAACTATATACAGACCTAATATATATTTACAGTTTAACTAACTAATATTTATAAAATAACTCTACTTAGTATATGTACAATATATACAAATGATTCTGTTTCTAATATATATATATATATAATATTTACAAAATACGAATTTTAATCTAAATCCACGAAAATCAAATATCAATTGATTTTTTAAACAACAGTATCGTTATTTAATCTTATTTATTTATTTTCTTATAATGTTCATAACTAAGAAATGGAATATCAAACTATCTAATTGAAAACTGAAATCACATATAGTAGAAGATGTTTTAGCTACAAGAAATTTCTGTATTCATTAAACTAATGAAATTAAACTAGCAAACTGACCTGTTATCGCATCCAATATTTGTTCAGTGTGTAGCATCCAATCTCCCTGTCTGATGAGGTAAACCCACAATAGATCCTACAATTGCTTCTCATAAATATGAAGCAATAATGGTGGAATTCAAATAATATAACATATAAGAGATACGATCACAACAATCTCATAATTTCACAAGCAACCACATTAAGATAAATCCTGCTGTGAGAACTTGTGTATAAATGTTCAACAAATGACGAAGATAAATCTCTTAATCTCAAGTTTGAACAAAATGATTACTATCTGTTAAATATGGAACATAAAACATGGATAATATATAAATTTTTATCATACCAACTTGTAGTAAATCATGACAACGAAAGCAATCATAATCTAATTGCAAATTGAAATAATCACGACTTGAATAAAACAACAATATGGAAAAGCAAAAGCTGTGACAAGTATTATATTTCATTCAAGTCTGTAAATGAAAAATCCATAGTCTTTCCCTAGGCAGAGATAATTTCAAGTTTACAAAATAACATGCTTATATAGGTTCCAAGAACAAAATGTTTCCTGTTGATAATATCAAATTTGTTCCAAAATATGGGAGATGCAACCTCCCTGATTTTAATTGATATCAAAATACAAACAGCCTAATCTATTTACTAAAAATACAAAGATAGTATGGCTGGAAGATCCCAACAATTCTTCATATCTCCTTGAAAATCATGGGTTCCTGAAAAAAAATAAAAATTGAAAGATTTTAGATGTGTTTTCAATTGTCAAAACAAGCAATTCGAATTTTTCTAACTGGCTACAGAATCTCAAGATTCTGTAGCTAGTTATAATTACCACTATAATCATATTTTATTCAACAAAAAAAACAAACTAATTTTTATAAGAAAAGTAATCTCTTCAATAAATCATATATCCTAAATTGAGAGTGACAAAATCATGCTAAACTTGAAAAAGATCATACCTCAAATCAAGGGATTAAAACATATCAAGCAATCTTGGAGTTTACTATTGTTGTCGCTGCCTCTACATTCTTAAAAATGACAGATCCTGTATTTTTTAGGTGTTTTTCCTTTGATTGAGCTATGGATTGGAGTCTACTGTTCTCATTTGCCAACGAATCTACTTGGTCTTTCAAAGATTTAAGCCTGGACTGTAGTAAAGGCACATCTGTATAATACATGTCGATCCAGGATTGGCACTCATTACACTGTGGCTGTAGGGACTGTGCATTGGCACTGATAACATTGATGGTTGGAAAATTGTCCACGAGACATGTAGGTTTAACACATAATCGAATGCTAGGAAATTTAGGATTATCCTTTAGACATGGAGGCAGGTTGCTAACATAATCACAGGGTATATTAGGGCAAAGTCCATATGACATTAGATCCTCTTCGGCCAAGAACCTTTCAATTTCTGAATCCGAGTCTTCACTTACCTCAATTGTGTTTTTTGTATCTGCACAAGGTTTGGATTTGTTTCGAGCACATTGTGAAATCAAATGGCCAACCCTTTTATTCTTGTAATTAACATCGACACTGACCTTAAGCTTCTTCCCTGTGGGTTTTTTAATAGTCTTAGTGTGACTCTTAGGGTGCGAACCCGGTTGATTGCACGTTTGAGTGGAATCAAGGTAGGTCGAGGGTTCAAAATTAGGGGCAGGATCATAGGGCATGCGTGGTGGAGAAGAGGTTGTAGTGTTCATGAGGGTTTCTATGATAATAGGCTTATCAACCTGTCCCAACTCGCTATTGCCAAAGCCATTTCGCAACACAAAAGAATCCCAACAATCATTGTGTAATTGCAACTGATGCTCAAGGATAATATTAATTAAACCATGATGGAATAAACTCGAATCAGACCTCTGCCTCCTAAACCGTTTTCCCATCTTGTACAGTATTCTAAGCAGGAAGTATGGCATGTTCAACGGGAAGTCAATGAAGCTCATAAGCAATTGCAGATGATACAGAAAAACTAACCCAAATCTTCCTTCACACATAATGAATTGTTTCAAAATAGTAAGAAGATCATGCCACCTAGATTTTAAAGACGAGACAGGCATACCTTGATCACAACTAGTGATTTTCCGTGAGGTGAACATCAAAGACCAGGGGACCTCTTCAACTTTTGCATTCTTGAACCATTTTTTCCCGACAGTTGGTAAACCCGTAGCTTGGCTTAAAAATTCTTCAGTCACCTCTAGCTTCACGTCCCCTATCTTTTCTTTTCAACCATCGAAGGTCAATGCAAACTCTTGGGAAACTCTCAGATTGAAACCCTTAAAATTTTCAATAAACAAACGCCAGCCATTCTTTTCTAAATCGTCTTTGGAATTGTCATACAATAACAAGGTTTGGATGCCATTGGGCTCAATCCTTATCACTGGAGCCATGGTGAATAGAAGAGAATCAACACAGAACTCGGAGGTAGGGTTTGATAAAAAACCACATATCCATAGCCCCGAACAAAACAATGCTATGACAATTCAAAATGGTAGGCAGAGGCGTTAATCACCATGCGTGGGAATGAGATTGTGAAGCCCGAGGCCATACATAGCAGTAATATCATGCTGTAATTCATATGAAACCTTGGCATTAGGGTATGTATAAGTATGTAAACACTTGCAAACCATAGAACACACATTCATGACTTGATTACAAAGGTAAATGTATCAAATAAACATTGAATAATTAAAAGTTTTATGAATCAAAACCCCATTGATATTAATCAAATATTAATGAGTGGAGGTTTTTCACTTATGTAACCAAGGCACGTTTAGGACCAAGGGGTTATAAACAAGGAAAACAATCATGTTCATAGAAAAATATGACAATTCGACAATAGACCATATGAATATTTTTCCAAAAATCAAAACAAAATGTCAATTCCAGCTGTGAGTTTTCATGCTTACAGTCATGAAAACAAAAATCGAAAGGAAGATGTGTAAAAAGAGACAAGTGACAAGTGTCGTTTAGTGAGAATGGTCATGACGAGTAATGAAAATTTAAAGACCCTGTGTAGGCATCTTATAAACAATAGAAATTATATTATTGCTGCCAATATGCATATGGGATCTTTAGTCAGATGGTGCTTGTCTTCCTTAACCACTTCCAATTGTCGATTCGTTATGATGATGGCCTAGAAATTCTATCGAATTTATGCCAGGACACATCCACTCATATCTCGGATCACATATAGGAGTGGCATAGACAAATGTTTTTGATTAAGACCTCCATACCCCTAGAATTTATTTTAGAGTGGTTCCTTAAGTCCTTGCAGCCTCCTATATCGAAGGATGTTGCTACATCCAGGGTTACATCTAAGGAAGAAGCAATATTCAAAGCCCAACAATTAGATCTTATATATGCTCAGTTTGGGATGTTATACCACATTGTTTCGGATGCACCAAGGTCAACTTATGACCCAAAAAAAATACCAGACCTCATGTCGATGGCATTGTAGGCTTCGCCAATGTGAAATCCGCAGACTCAGTGACAAGCCATTTGAAAGAGTTGTCTCTAAACCAGTCTGCAAGAGGGCCAACTTTGTTTCTATCCACCAATCCAACTCAGTCGATGGATGTACATTCCATACAATCGTTGACCAACCCAAATGGTAACCAGCAACCAGGCGGGAATAAAAGGAAAGGACACAATAATAATCATAGGGGTGGGAAGAATAAACCAAAGGACAATGGTAATAATGAGACTATGAGTAATAATGATGGTGAGGGAAAGAAATAAAGGCGTAAGGTGAAATTTCCCTGTAAGCTTTGTACAGAAGATCACCTTACTCATTTATGCCCCAAACTTGCAGAAGCTGCGAGGCTCTTATCTCTACCGCCTGTCGTGCTGATGAATCCTTTCCCACATAACCAACACTTGGCCTTGATCTCCTCAAATGTCGGAAATGCGACATGTGGGAGTCAAAACCTGCTGTCACAAGACAGTGACCATTTGTGTATCAATATGGTCGATGCTAAGGTTCATGTAGCCACTTGATCTCGCGATTATAGTTCTTCACAGGATATACCTAGTCTATAATATCCTCCTCCTCCTCCGGAGATGAGTTTACATATTGAAAAACTAGATCCACCACCTCATATTCCGAAAGGAGTACTCAAGCGCTCTACGCGCAATCCAAATGATAGAGCCACCCATAATTACTCTATTGTTGAGGACCTAGGTCAAACCCATTGTGCGATGTCATCTATGGAGGTACTCAAGACGTGTCCCTCACAACAAAATGACTTGCTATCTGCATTAGGAGCTCTAGACCCTAGTGGCTCAAAAGTTATCAAGTTTGATGTCACAGATGTGAAGCCTCACTTTCCTTACCATGTGGCATTCCGAATCCATGTGGGGTACTCAAAGTATACCATCAAACGTGTGGTTGTTGATGAAGGTGTTGCTACATGTGTGATGTCCCTGATCTATTGTAAAGCTCTCGACTCTTCAAATCTCTCTCAATCACTAACCAATGTTGACTTCTTTTGACAATCGTTCCTTCCACCCTCAAGGTATTCTTCTAGTCTTTCCAATCCAGTTAGGTGGGAATATAGTAGAGGTGGATGTTGAGGTAGTAGATGCGCTTCTTGATTATAACCTGTTACTAGGATGCAATTGGACCTATGCTATGACTGTTGTCGTGTTGTCCGTCTTCTACACTCTTTGTTTTCCATTTGATGGGAAGATCATGACGATTGACTAGTTATCCTTTGCGTATGCTATTCCCAATGCATTTGTTGGATCGTTGATCCCTGGGGTTGACAACTCTCAACCAAAAACTGAGAACATCGGTGTCAGAATCTATTCTTCCCTTTTGGGTACTTTTGAATTGATGGCACCAATTCACCATGTTTACGCCATGTCCAGTAGGCCGGCATCGTTAGAGAGGTCCGTTCCTTTTCACACTTTCTATTTTAATGATCCTTGGACCCTACCTTCCTCAACATCATCTTGTGAAGGTAAATCACATGTTGGAATGGCCATGCCACTATCGACAGTGGAGATTGCGTATAAAGTTGTTCTTGACTCTTCCACCAATCATGATCCTGATACCTCACAGAAGGATGAGGAGGATCCTATTCTTAAGCTTGTGTGGGCCACTTCATTGTCTTGTTCACATGATTTCCTGGATGAGACTTTACCCTCAGATGAAGCTATCATCGAAATCATGAATGGTTTCGACAAACCTTGGGATGATATGCATCATCACTCCTATTTTCTCCTAGAGCTTGAAGGAATCGAACAAGATGACTTTTGATCTACTTTGAGCGAGATATTCGGTCACATTGTAGTTCCACTTGATACGCACAAAATTTATGCCAAAGGAAATATGATAAGTATCTCTCCTACTGTCCCGATCAATATCTCTCGTACCCCTGGCATGATTGAAAATGTATATATTGGTGTGGATTGTTCGCCGAAATAAATCTTGATCTACACTGAGCTCTTCAAGGAATTCTGAGATGTATTTGATTGGTCATATGCATAGATGCTAGGAATCGACCCTCGTATTGTCGAGCATGATATTAGAACTTATTTGGATGCTAAGCCTGTTCGACAACATCTTAGAGATCTTAATCTCCGGAAGGCCCTTGCTATTAAGGCAAAGGTAGAAAAACTTCTAATGATGGCTTTATCTACCTGGTTCCCTTGACTGAATGGGTATCCAATCCTGTTCATGTGAATAAGAAGCAAGGAACCATCTGTGTATGGATGGAATTTCGTGACCTGAACAAATCCTATCCTAAAGACAACTTTCCAACACCTTTCATCAATCAGATTCTCGACGAGTGTGCAGAAAGAGAAGTGTTTTCTTTCATGGAAGTATTTTATGGTATAACCAAATTCAAATCAAACCTGAGGATCAACATGAGATGAAATTTATTTGTCCTTGGTGTACTTTCTCATACCAGAAAATGCCTTTCGGCCTTAAAAACACTGGAGCAACCTTTGAACGTGCTATGACCTTCGCATTCCACGATCTTAAGCATATAGTCGAAGCTTAACTTGACTATCTTGCTTCTCATTCTCATAAGAGAGCGGATCACTCTATGCACCTTCGGTTAGTTTTTGAAAGATTTCGTTACTATAGAATCCGTTTGAACCCTCATAAGTGCATATTTTAGGTTAGGTATGGTCATCTTTTGGGATTTCTAGTTTCTGAGACCAGGATCATGGTAGATCCATTAAAGGTTGAGGCAATACTTCCATTGCCTCCCTCGCACATTATTCAACAACTTCAAGGTTTATAGGGGATAACTAACATTTTACGTTGGTTTATAGTAAACTATGCCAATATCACTAAGGGTTTCATGCATCTTTTGAAGAAGGACACCCCTTTTATCTGGGATGAGCGAGCCCAGGAGTCCTTCGATGCTTTGAAGAAAGCCTTGGTACCGTTGCCTTTTTTGAAGTCTCCTGACTATAGGGTTACTTGCTTTATATCGTCACATCCGAGAATACGATTGGTATGGTTTTGGTTCAGGAGGATGATGAGCTCCACGAGCACGCCATATACTATCTTAGTTGAAACTTAGTCGATCCTGAGCTCAATTATTCTCATGTTGAAAATCTAACTTTGGCTACCATTCACATAGTCCAATGTTTATGCCATTATATATTTCTTTGTAAGACTATTGTGGTTGCCGATGTCAATCCATTTCAATATGTCCTTACCAGGTGTATCATAGGGGGGAAATATAATAAATGGATTGTCATTTTACAAGAATTTAATCTCGATTTTGCTTCTGCGAAATCCAAGAAATCACAAGTCTTCACATATGTTATCACTGAAATTTCGTCCGCACAGGGCGACAAGAACTCCGCATCATCAGCACAGAAAAACAGTCATTCATGGCACAAAGATTAACCCCACAGCACAACAAAAGGGCCAAAACTATACAAAATTGGCTAAAAAATTAAAAAGCGCATCGCACCTATGGAAAACGCTCGCATGCGCGCTACATCTTCGTACATCGGGCGCATATGCGCGGCTGTGGAGTACAAAACCCGCGCGCCTGCCAAACGGCGCATTTATGAAGCTGGTCGGCCTCCCAACCACTATTGGATCGGCTCCCAAGTCGATTTGACATCAAATCCGAGCTCAATCTACGGGGGGAGGTTGGTCAAAGACCTAAGGGTGCCCTAAAGAGCCCCTTTTCACATTCAAAAGGGGTTGCACAATAGCTCAAAGCTTGGCTATAAAAATCCATGAATGACCATCATTTCTTCAAGGAATTCATTGTAATGTTATGTTGTTGAGATTGTTAGAGGCTCACTCTTTAGCAATAGTCATTATCAACACCATTTCATAAGCTTTCCATCTCTCATTAGAGTGGAGAAGCTTTGAGTTCTTTCACTCATATTTTC
>ML783398.1:1849798-1862450 GCA_009831015.1 Picea engelmannii | reverse complement strand
ATACATGAGGTGTATAGTTGATGATGTTGGTACATATTGATGAGTCATAGTTGATGAGTACTTGACACATGATTGGTACATACTTGGTACATGGTTGGTTGCACTTGTTTATGGTACAGGTTGATTACAAATTGTTTGGTACAAGTTGGTGCATGGTTGATGCACTTGTTTATGGTACAGGTTGGTTACAGGTTGAGGTATAGGTTGATGCATGTTTGATGCATGGTTCAGGTTTATTGGTACATGTTTACAATGGTATATCTCACAGTAATAGTGTGACATTGGTTCCATCATTCTACTTCTACTTTAGGGCGATTGGATGGGGAAAGGATAGGTGGTTTTAGCCACCTTTCAGTTGTAGACGGAGAACATAGGGGGTTGTAGCCAGAGAATTGGGGAGTTGGAGCTTCCCTCAGGTTGTAAGATGAGAAACTAAGGGGTTGGAGCCTCCTTCTAGTTGCAGCAGGAAAACAAAGGAAGTTGGTGCTTCCAATGAATGTAATTCTTCAAGAAGTATTGGATAAATCATTCTATGGTTTTCTCCCAATTTGGGTTTCCATGTAAAACACTGGTGTACTATGTATGTGTGTGATTGTTCATTTATTATTGCTCATTATTGGATAATAATTCTACATTGATATAACACTTGGATTATTTGGATAAAAGGGTTTATAATTATGATATTAATGATGCACCCCCACTCTCAGTAATCCAACATCAGATGTGTGTCATGATAACAAACTATGATGTTTGCGAGACGTCAAAAGAGTCACACCCAAGATCTTAGCACACCAACCACTTTCCACTGCATGGCCTCCGACAGATCCTCTACCTGAACCATCAAAATCCTATGAATCAATCGAGACAATTTTTCCTGTACGTTTTGAAGGACTCTCTCTACTTCTCCTCCCACCCCCTCATTCCCCGGTGCCTCCGACAATGTCGGGGAAGCTCGTCCGACCATCACGGACCTACCTGTGCATCACACGAGTGTCTATTTAGTACTTAAGCATCATCCAAAAATATTTTTTTTTTACTATACAAAAATACAAAAACATGAAATATTTAAAAACATTTGACATACCTATGTCCTCGTAGGCGGTCCCTGGTGGGAGTGACGTGTCAGGGTCCCCTCTGAAGTCATTCCATGCATAGGGGTAGTCATCTAGAGTAATGACCTGTCGCCTCCACCACTAGAAGAAATCCTCGTTGTAGGGTGTGGGAACCCTACCTCCCCACTATCATCTCATTAGCTCGGTCCACCATGCCATGGCTAGATCGCGAGGTCCTCTCGGAAGAATCTCGACTCTAGGTCCCAAACTTGGAACTCGCTCGAAAAAAAATTTGCATAAGATAGAAGAAGATCTGAAGTTCATCTTGCTACCCTATTTTCACTCTGTCAACTGGTTCTTCATATTAGCTAGTAGTGAGGTACACCAATCATATAGTGTGGGTCTTGAGCACTCTAATATATAGAACATGAGCGACCTCAATCCCTGGTGCAATGAATCCTATCATGTGATCCTGGTAAACACGAGGACATCAATCTTGAGGTTGATATTGTTTATCGCTCAGATGGGGATTTGACTCCCAACCATCTCGGTCCCTGCTACACAATGAGCATCTATGTACTCCTCTATCTTCATTGCACTCCCATCTCCCCAGGATTTGAGGAGTCACCACCTCAACCTGACGCAATAACCCATTCAAAAAGTATATATCCCCAACTTCAATCCTCAATGATTGCCCATTGAGGTTGAAGCTCTCACTGTTAGGATCCCAGTAATCCACAATCATCTCAAGAAACCTCACCTGAGCCCTCATCCCTTTGAGTGCCCAAAATATATATAAGCCACATATTTTCAAGGCCATTTGGGCCCTCAGATCTTTGTCCATAACAAAATCTACCTTCTCTTTCTCCCTTTCCCTCCATTCTAGTACCATCATGCTAGATAAAAGTCAATTTTTGAGTTAGAAACCATAGAAAACATTGATTAGGGACTTGTACGCGGGATGTTGCATTTACAGTCGCATATAGGGATGAGTACACGTGCCCTGTATTTTACACAGTCGCATATAAGCTCACGTATATGCGACCTGATGAATGGTAGCCCACATACACCGAATTACTCAATTTTCTCCCTAATTTACTCAAATTTTAAAAACCAATTTAAAAATTTAATCCACTAGAAAGGAAGAGGAGGGAAATAGGAATTTCCTGGTCCAGATGGTTTTTGATTTCGTCGCTTGACACTCCCTCAATCACGAGTTAAAGATCAGAGATAATTTGGTCCAATTTTCACTATTTGGGTAAAAATTCAAAATGACAGAGTAATTTTTGGTTTTGTTACTATTTATAACTGTTTTTACCCACTTTCTATAGCTTTGAGTCATTTTTTTGCCTAATGGACTAATACAATAATGGATTGAGTTAATTTTTGTAGTTTTCACCAGGGATTCTTGCGGATTTCAACGTTACATTGACCGTTCATAAACACGAACATGTATTTTCACTACCCAACATATATGATAGGTATCCATCCCACCATGCACTTTTGCATTATCTTATAAATTTCACTCATATGCATTAGGTACAAATCCATTTTTTGCGACAGAGAACCTTCCATCTTCTATAAGACGTGTCATTATCATGTGGTAGAGACTTACCAAACATGGGTGCCCTAGTTAAATCCACTACTTCATTTGGTGCTCATGTAGAGCTTTTTTCCGTAGGACCTGGAGTCCATTATAGCTAATACATGAATTTATGATGAGCCTCATGTTACAAGGGGAAAACTCTCTATGGATAGGGTAAGCCACAATAGATGAATATGACTACAGAAATCAACTCTATCCCCAAAACATGCTATATAAACCAATATGCAAGCGAGATAAGAAAGAGGCCTACCTTGTCCAGATGATCAATGATGTCCACCAGTGAGAACTTTGACCCAAATCTTTGTACCTTCAACTAGTTCTCAACAAACAAGCAAAGAAAGCATATGGTGATAATATAAAAGGTTAGCACATTAGATAGCATAGTCCATTAATATACATGACAAATACACCCATGGACAATAACTCATATATTTGAAAGATATAGTTGAAAGATATCAATTGGATGAGAAAGGAGTATTTCTATTAATAAATGATCAACATAAGTGAAAACATTACAGACTTCCGTGTCGGATCATATCAGAATCGAGAAACTAAGTTCCTTCGAGCTAGGCCTCCACCACTTCAATCCTCCACCAAAGGCACACTCATATAAGGGAGACAATGGGGTTCTCCATCAATAAGGGAAGAGCTTGGGGGATGAACAATGTGTTCAAACTTAAAGGACAAAGGGATGCAGACTCAATATGGAGTAACAATTTCTTGAGAGAAACTTTTCTCTCAAAGTTGAATTCTTTCTCCTCTTTTCCATAGCTCAGAATTGACCCAGCCTTCAAATGGAATTGAAGGGTCAAGTCAGAACGTTTCCCGTATGTGGAAGGCCAAGGATCAAAGATTTCCTGTCATGACATGGAAACCCGACATTTAATTTTCATTTTTTGGCACAAATCCCGATGTACACTAGCTGTAGTGGAGAAGCTTGCGTATACGCATGCTATATAGTAGGAAATGTGTGTACATATGGAAAAATATGTATTTTTAACTATGGATTTTACAAACAAGGATGATAAGTCTGCATAGGAAATGGAAAATGACCCTCTGTGCAAGATTTCATAGGGTGAGGCAAATATTGCTATAATATATGCCCCCTAATGTGTGAGGTTAGAGGAGTATCTGCGATGGCTGAAATACATTATAAACAACCCATAAGTGGAGTGATGGGGGAACTATCTGGATGAACTAGTTGCTCATTACATTCTGCACTGACTTTGCATACATGGTTGCCAATAGAATTACACTGCAGATCCATGTGAAAATATACCAAACAAGTGTCTGTGGCCATGAATAGGAAAACACAAATGTGGTTACATGCCAAAAGTTGTCATAGTCATGAACAAAGCCCAATAGAGCCAGTCTCAAAACCAAGCTGAAGATATCGGTATACCATGGAGTACAATCTGATATTCCATGGTCACTGAAGTCATATAGGTACTAGTCCAATGAAAAGGAAGCAACATCTCAGGAAAGATGCGACCACATAGTGATGTCTTCAAGTCTTCTACACAATCCGCCAAAGGTGCAAGTCTGCATCATGTGAATAAATGAGTTGAGGTTGAACACAATGAGACATCGTTTGATTACCAGTCATTGAGGTATACTGTTAACAAATGCGAGACAACCTACTGATAATGAAAGTAGGTATCAAGGCCACGAGTACATTCTTACAAGTGTGAATAAAGGATTCAGTGTCGAACACCTCAAGAGTCTGTCAATCAGGAGACATTGATGTATTCCCAACTATCGATGGAGAGAGAGCTTGCCACTGATGACTACAAGCCTCAAGATACTCATAATACTCTAGGTCCCATTTCCAGAATAAATGGGTTGAATTCGATGGAAAGAGACCCACTGAAAGGAGAGCATTAAGGCATCTCTCATTAGTCACCATGAGGTACAAAGTAGGAGCTTCATAATTTGGTGGAAATTAGACGAAGAACATGTTCACGAACCAATGACCATGTGCATCATTCACATGTGCCAAGTGAAAGCGGTACATGAAAAATACCCTCTGAATAACAACCAATGATGAAAACAGTTGATAAAGGTGAGAACACCACCAATAAGGCTAATGGCATCCAAGACACTACACGAATACCAATGTGTGAATACATGTCTTGTCGTCGAACAAAATGGAAACCACCCAGTCAAAGATCAATGATGAAATGTCGACTGCTGGGTTCAAGGTTACCTAACACTGATGAAAGTAGGTCCACGGTGCACGATATGACTACAATATCATGTGTTTCTGAGACAAACTGAGGGTATGACCGACATGCAAAGTCAAGAGTTCTGAGGAGTGGCTGACACAGGTTGATAGACTTCCTTTGAACAAGAGCATGATACATATCAAGGACTTTGGCAGCATAGACCTAATGATGAAACCATGAGATGCAGGAAGCATCAATGATATTCTCCATAGGGACTGGAAGAGTAACCAGTTGGTAGACAAGACTCTGTAACGAGCTTAGCTTCCTAAGGCCATGCTAAACCCAAAATTATGGTGACAAATGGACTCAATAAATTTGTGCTTTGTTCAAAGGCGACAAGACTGCTGCCAATATAAGATAATATCCCCTTCTCACCCATCTATTTTTGTTTTTTTCATAGACAAATGAATGCTATGATACATAGGAGGAAACGAGTGTCGCAAGTAATCAAAACTAGTTCCAGCGGAGGAACATACCTATTCTCAATGAAAGGAGATGCATATGGGAGATGGACACTCGAGGGAATGTTCCCTCCAGGGTATAGGGTTTCAAATTGCGAAGGATATAAAAAAGGCTCTTCTTGGTTGAGGATGCAAAATTGTTGAGGAAAACAATTTATAACACAAAGCGAGAACTGGCTAAAGGATTAATACTGCAAGCAAGGGCATGAGATGCAATCACAACTTAAACAAAAAAAAATGTCCTTTTTATGTCCTTTAGTCTACTTAGTGTGAAAAAGGGATAAAATTGTGCCAAATAGATGTCTTTTCAGATCCAATTTATGAGTGTGAAAGATACAAGTTCACTCAACAATATTTTCTCTTTTTGAAAACGAGTTGGAAAAGAGCTTAGCTAAGACTC
The DNA here is from genome assembly GCA_009831015.1 of Picea engelmannii. Lineage (NCBI taxonomy): Eukaryota > Viridiplantae > Streptophyta > Pinopsida > Pinales > Pinaceae > Picea > Picea engelmannii. Next base: position 1,856,706 of record ML783398.1, on the reverse strand, counting down.
ATGACCTTTCAAGTCCAATTTAACGAGTGTGAAAGGGAAAAATCACTCGGCAATATTTTCGATTTTTAAAGACGAGTTGGAAAAGAGATTAAATTAAAATCGTTTGGGAGATTCTAGGCGGTAGGTCATGGGGAGGCCAAGGCTCCCATGCTGGACTTCTGTGGAATGTCAGTATCTGACGAATAACTGACATAAGCTTGGAAAAATCCAAATCTCTCCAAGTCGAGGAGGATAAATCACTAACAAAGTATATAGTCTCTGTGATGGATCAAATAATGTATATTACCGGAAAAGACATAGGTGGGGGCATAGGATACCCCACAAGTCCATCCCAATCAAAGGGAAACTCCTTGGTGTTGAAATTACTAAGAAAACTGAGAGGGGGGGGGGGTGAATCAGTTGTTACTGTGCTTAAACAATATTAAGACTATTAAACCATTTTTAATCTTTCATCAAGTGACCAACAATATTATACATCATATGAACACCATAAATAATGAGCATCAATCACACATAAGATATAAACAGAGACATATTTTCATGAGGAAACCCATAAGGGGAGAAAACCTCTTCTTCTTCAAAATGATAGGCAGTCTTTTAAGTTCTGTACATCATCTATGTTTGAGCACCAACTCAAAGTGAGGCTACTACCTCTGTTTTACAAGATCCAACTTGTTTGAGAGCACCAACTCTCTGGTTTCTCTAGCACCCACTAGAAGGAAGCACCAACTCCCTGAGTGTTGCAGCACCAAGTGGATGGAAGCACCTACTTCCACTTATACAAGCACCAACTTGCATATAGAAAAATCTGTGTTTTCCCAAGCACCACCCTGCCACCTTGTTTTTCTAGCCACATCTAGATGGAAGCTACAACTCCCAATATTCTAGCACCAACTCAAATATCAGAGGACCACATTCCTCCCTAGCACCACCCTACTTCCCTGGTTATGTATAAGTGATTGAAAAACAAACAATACAAGTGTCTCAATTCTTACCCCTTCTTTTCTCTTCGGCAATTCTTCTCTGCTTCAAAAATTGTTCTGCAATTATGCTCTGCTTCATGCTATTATGCTATTCTGCTTTACTTCATGCTATTTTTCTATTCCGCTCTTGCTTCTGTCTGTTCAACAACTATTACTCATCTTTGAGTTTTGTCTCAAGCTCTGCAACCTTTAATTTTATTCTTCTTACCGTTCATCACATTTTTCCGGTTAGAACAACCAACCTTACACAGTCGCTTCATGTCTCCTTTTATTCACACACGCCTCATCAGTTACACCTCGAATCTTCTTGGGAAAAAATGCCTCAACAACTGAATCGCCAACCGATCAAGAATCATGAATCTATTTTTCTAACTGAATCGTAACCGATTAATTAACTGTGAAGTGCAACAGCAGCCCTCCGATCATACTCAAATTCACCTGCACCATTGGATTAAATCGACAGGGTTTTGCGTTTATCTCATACGCCCACTAGCTTTGGCCAAGCACTAAACATAATTTGAATTTCATGATCTTGCATCTCGACATTCCTATGATAAAGGATCTCGACACTCCAAGTTGTGATCTTTGAGACTCCGACATGGAGCTTAACACCGCTAGCTTCTTCCCCTCAAGTGACAACCGATGGTGACCACAGGCTGCGCCAAAAGGTGCTTCATATTTCGTGAACTTATAAACTTCATCGAGCCTGATCAAGGATCAAGATCTCCAATGATGCAACGATCCAGATCTCATCTCTATCTCGCATATCGCGATTCCTGTGATGAAGGGTCTTGATTCTCCAAGTCGCGATTGTCGAGACTCCAAGATGGAGCTTAACACCACTAGCTTCTTCCTCCATATTCCGTAGATGTAACCACTGGCTGTGACCACAGCCTTATTCGAAAATTCATTTCTCACTTTTGCGTCTTGGGTATTCTGTCATGCTCTGATCTATCACCATGTGCCCCTGTTGGATCAACGATCCAGATCTTATTCGCGATTTTTCCACTTCATGAGCCTTCTTCATACCTGATCAATGGTCCACAATCCTTGGTGATCTGACGGTCTATATCTTTTCATGATGTCTCATATCGTGAGTTTGAACCTCTTTCCTTTGGATTTTCCGATCTGCGAAACTTCGAAACGAAAACTTTTTTGTGCTTTGACTATTTTCCTCCTTCTGAGCTTACACTGCTGATATTGCCATTATCGCTATGCTACTGATCGTGTTGATCTTCGCCATCAATAAAAAACACATGCCATCGCTATCTAAAAACATGCCAACAATCTCCCCCTTTGGCATTGATGGAAATCCATTGAAAAACATGCAACTATACCACTGTAGCATCCTTGAAATTTACCACACTTTCTCCCCCTTTGACATAAATGTCAAAGAAGAAACACACTCCCCCTGAGCTGTTGCAGTGCATACTCCCCCTGTCAACTATGAGCAACTTAGAAATACAATAGATATTCAATAAGTACTCCTCCTGATCAAGTGAACAAATTAGACGAAAGAAGTTATAACCCCCAACTTTTGACGAACATATCCAAAAGGGGTCGCTGCTAACGATTTAGTAAAGATATCAGTTATTTGTTTTGTAGAAGGGATATAATTCAGTTGAACAACTCTGTTTGTGACTTTTTCTCTGAGAAAATGGTATTTTATTGGGATATTCTTAGTCTTGGAATGAATAACAAGATTCTTGGAGACACCAATGGCACTAGTGTTATCACAGTGAATTGTAATCGGATCAATATAGTTTACCTTCAAATCTGCAAGAGTTTGAATCATCCACAAAATATGAGTGCAACAAGTAGTAGGAGCAATGTACTCTGCTTCTATAGTTGATAAGGAAATATATCCTTGCTTCTTACTAATCCATGCTACCAACGAGTCACCCAGGAAGAAGGCACCTCCACTGGTGCTCTTTCTTTCATCCACACAATTTGCCCAATTTGCATCTGAATAAGAAGTTAACTGGAAATTCTGATTTCTGGGATACCACAAACCATAATTCATTGTTCCCTTCAAGTATTTGAATATCCTTTCGATATCTACCAAGTGACTTTGTTTAGGAGATGACTGATAACGACCGACCATTCCAACAGCTTGCATTATATCAGGACGAGATGCTGTGATGTACAGAAGACTGCCTATCATAGAGAGATATGTCCTTTGATCAACATCCAGTGAAATATCATCTTTACTGAGCTTGCAACCAACCACCATAGGTGTGCTAATAGGAGAGGAATCCTCCATCTGAAATTTCTTCAACATTTCTTTCAAATATTTTTCTTGAGAGATAAATATTTCTGCAGAACTCTGATTTACTTGTAAACCAAGAAAATATGACAGTTCTCCTATCATGGACATCTCAAATTCTGTTTGCATAGAGTTAGCAAACCACTGGACAGATGATTCATTAGTACAACCAAAAATAATATCATCTACATAAACCAAAACAACTAGTAAATTATCACCTTCAGACTTAATGTAGAGATTGTTGTCAATAATACCTTTCTTGAACCCTTTGTCTTGTAAAACTTTATCCAGTATATAATACCAAGCTCATGGTGCTTGTTTTAGTCCATATAAGGCCTTCTTCATCTTGCAAACATAATTAGGATTATCTGTCAATGAGAATCCTTTAGGTTGCTCCATATATACTTCTTCCTCTAGATCTCCATTAAGAAAGGCTGATTTAACATCTATCTGATAAACTTTAAAGTTCTTATGACACGAATAAGAAAGAAACATTCTGATAGCCTCCAATCTTGCCACTGGTGAAAATTTTTCATCAGAGTCCTGACCTTCAACTTGTGCATACCCTTTATAGACCAATCTGGCTTTATTTATAACAACTTGTCCTTTTTCATTCATTTTATTTTTGAACACCCATTTGGAACCTATTACATTCTTATCTTCAGGTCTAGGGACAAGCTCCCAGGTATTGTTCTTCTCAATCTGATCAAGCTCTTGATTCATTTCTCTAATCGAATCATCATGCTGGCTGGCTTCATCAAAATTTTTAGGTTCAGTCATAGATAAAAAAGCAACATGAGATTGTTTTGAGTCTTTAATCAATTTCCTTCTTGTCTGAACTCCTTTATTTATATCTTCAATTATTTGATTTTCAGGATGATTCTTTCTAACAATTCTGAGAGGTGATTTTTCTTCTTTCTACTGATTTGTGTCAGCCTGAGTATTCGTATCTTCATCTGATTTAGATTCTTCTCTTCCTGATCCTTGGACCTGTTCATATTCATCTTCAACTATATCTTCTGTGCTTGGTTCAACACTGTTTACATTCCCGAATGGGACTTCTTCATCAACCATTATGTCTATACAATCAACTAGTTTATGCAACCTCTTATTGTAACATCTGTACCCTTTACTATTTGTAGCATAGACCAAGAAGATACCTTCATGAGCCCTGCCATCATATTTTCCAATATTTTCATCATTGTTCTTGATATAACATTTACTCCCAAAGACCTTAAAATGTTTGATTGAAGCAGGTCTTCCAAACCATAGTTCATAAGGAGTCTTGTGTATGAATTGCTTCTACCCAATATGTATGAGATATGTTCCTTTCATTCATCATTGATCTTGCCATTTGTTGTACTGATCTATTCTGCCTCTCAACGACTCCATTTTGCTATGGAGTTCTTGGAATAGTGTATTCTCGTTTGATCCCATGTTTATCACAGAACTCTTTGAAGTTCCATGAAATAAACTCTCCTCCTATATCAAACCTTATTACCTTCAATCTTTTTTCTGTTTGATTCTCAGTCAGATCCTTAAACACTTTGAATTTTTCAAATGCTTCAGATTTTTCCTTCAAAAAGGCAACCCACGTTAGTCTAGAATAATCATCAATAATCAACATAAAATAGTTTTCTTTTCCTGTACCTTCTTTTCTTGATGGTCCACATAAATCCATATGTACTAACTGTGGAGGTTTTTTTGTTGAAGGAATTTTTTTAGATTTGAACTGAGTGCGAGTAAGATTTCCTATCTGGCAAGGTTTACAAACAGATTCATATGGATTTGTTATCTTCAGAAGATATTTTACTGCTCCATTGTTTATGAGCTTGATTATATGATCAAAATTTAGGTGTCCAAGTCTCCTATGCCACAACCGACTTTCATCATATTTGCTTAAGTGGCATTCTTCTTTTTCTTCATTTAACACATAGACATTTTTTTTCTATTCTTATCCCTTTTGCAACCAGTTGTCCTGAACTCAAAGACTTTATTTTATAGTCTTTAGAAGTAAAATCAACTTCACATCCTTTTTCACAAACTTGACTGACACTTAGTAGATTATGTTTCATACCATCTACAAACAACACATCTTGAGCTTTTCCTTTTCCATTACTCAGGCTTACCATTGCTTTACCTTTTATTTTTCCTGGTGCATCGTTTCCAAAAGTTACATTCCTTGATTTGTTTTCACTTAAAGTTAGAAACTTACTTTTGTCTCCAGTCATATGTTTGGAACATCCACTGTCAATATACCATGAATTCTTTTATTTTTGGGCTGATAACACTAGTCCACACTTGCCATCTACTTTCTTCTTCCAAACCTTGACATTTTTAGCAGTGGGAATCAAATCTGGCTTGTAATTCGTTAATCGACAATCTACAGCTTTATGTCCATAATTACGGCAGATGTAACATTCTGGTTCACTAAATAGAAGATCATAGCGATTGTTATGCTCATAACTATTGTTATGCTTAACCTACGTCCTTTTCCCAGCCATCGTATGATTTATAGTCTGAGGTTGTTTGTTACTTGGTTGTCTCGATCTTTGTTGTGGAAGATGGTTATTCGTTGAATATCTTGATTGTTCATATCTAAATCTTATAGAACAGTTTATAGGTTTGTGACTAAAATTAGAGCAGAAAAAACAATAAGCATAGAAAAAACCTTTGTACCTTGAAAAAATATGTATTCTTTGAGGAGGTCGAATTCTTTCATGACGATAATATCTCTGATCTACAGATTTAATTCTAGTACTTTTTCTTTCATTCCTTCTCGGTGGCTGATTCTCTTTCTTTGTTTTTGTAGAGTGACTATTGTCAATGTTTGAGGATTTGACAAACTTGATGGGCTCTGTATTACTTGAATGATTACTACTTGATCCTTCTTCATAGCCCAAGCCAGATTTCAACTTTGGATTCCTTTGCTGATTTAGAATGGAAGTTAATTCTTCTGAGGCTTTAATACTAGAAAGATTTTGGTGATACAATGCCTTAAACTTCTCCATTTCTTTTCTGGTTTTTACTATCTCTTCTTCTAAGGATTCACACTTTGATTTCTTCTTTGATAACCGTTGTTTCAGAATGTCTTCTATTTTCTTTGCCTCTTCTAACTCCACTTTTAGTAGAGCAAAGTCTTCATCAGGTTTTTTATCATTCATTTTAAACTGCATCAACAACCGTTTTTGTTTTCTCTTCTTACATCCAAGTCTGTCAATTTCTTCCAAAACACTGATTAATTCACCTTCCATATCAACCACAACTTCTTCATCATCCATTTCACCTCCTGTGTGTTCATCATCAAGATCTCCCATAGCCATAAGCATAAAATCATTCACTTTGTCTTCACATGATGAATCACTATCTATGTCTTTTGAGGAATTGTCATTATTTGCACACAAACTTTTCTTCTTACTATATTTCTTGAATTTGTACTTCTTTTCATCATCAAAGTTCTGGTCCTTTTTCTGATGGGGACACTTAGATGCAAAATGACCTATCTTACCACAGTTGAAACATTTGAAGGGAAGCTTGCCTTGATATTTTCCCGATCCTTTCTTTAACCTTCTCACAAATTTTGCCTCAATATCATCTAAATCTGAATCAATATTCTTGTCTTCTTTAAAAGATGCTTCTCTAGTAATGGATTTATCTTT
>ML783398.1:1839748-1849748 GCA_009831015.1 Picea engelmannii | reverse complement strand
CTCTAGTAATGGATTTATCTTTGTTGATTCTCATTTCATATGTAGTTAAAGTTCCTAGGAGTTGATCAATGGATAGAGTTTTAAGATCATTTAGTTCTTCTATTGCAGAGACTTTTGGATTAAATTTATCAAGCAAAGATCTTGAAATCTTCTGTACTAAATTTGATTCTTCAAACTTCTCACCAAGACCCTTCATGGAATTCACAAGTTCTTCAACTCTTAAAAAGTACTTGCTAACTATTTCATCTTCATTCATCTTTAGTTGTTCAAACTTCAACCTAAATGTTTGAAGTTTGGCATCTTTTACTTTCTCATTTCCTTCATAGCTACTAATAAGTTTATCCCACATTTCTTTGGCAGTTTGAAGATGCATCACCTTTACAAACTTGGCTTCTACAAGTCCATTCAAGACAGGATTCATTCCCTTAGCATTAAAGCTAAATTCTAACTTATCATCCTTGTAAGCCATCACAACAGGCTTTGTATATCCAGTCTCTACTACATCCCAAACATCAACACCTAAGGCCATTAGGTATGTTCTCATTCTAACCTTCCAAAAGACAAAATTTGTTCCATAAAACAGAGGAGGCTTACTGGTTGAAGTCCCTTCATGACTTGTCATGTTTAAGCTTACATATCTACCTTTAAATAAAATGAACCCTCTCTAATACCAATTGTTGAAATTACTAAGACAACTGAGAGGGGGGGGGGGGTGAATCGGTTGTTACTGTGCTTAAACAATATTAATTCTATTAAACCATTTTTAATATTTCATCAAGTGACCATCAATATTATACATCATATGAAGACCATAAATAATGAGCATCAATCACACATAAGATATACACAGAGATAGATTTTCACGAGGCAACCCATAAGGGGAGAAAACCTCTTCTTCTTCGAAATGATATGTAGTGTTTTAAGTTTTGTACATCATCTATGTTTGAGCACCAACTCCAAGTGAGGCTACTACCTATGTTTTACAAGCTCCAACTTGTTTGAGAGCACCAACTCTTTGGTTTCTCTAGCAGCCACTAGAAGGAAGCACCAACTCCCTGAGTGTTCCAGCACCGACTGGATGGAAGCACCTACTTCCACTTATACAAGCACCAACTTGCATATAGAAAAATCTGTGTTTTCCCAAGCACCACCCTGCCACCCTGTTTTTCTATCCACAACTAGATGGAAGCTACAACTCCTAATATTCAAGAACCAACTCAAATATCAGAGGACCACAATCCTCCCTAGCACCACCCTACCTCCCTGGTTATGAATAAGTGATTGAAAAACAAACAATACAGGTGTCTCAATTCTTACCCCTTCTTTTCTCTTCTGCAATTCTTCTCGACTTCAAAAACTATTCTGAAATTATGTTCTGCTTCATGCTATTCTACTATTATGCTCTTGCTTTTGTCTATTCAGCAACTGTTACTCATCTCTGAGTTTTATCTCAAGATTTGCAACCTTTAATTTTACTCTTCTTACCGTTCATCACATTTTTCTAGTTAGAACAACCAACCTTACACAGTCGCTTCATGTCTCCTTTTATTCACACACGCCTCATCAGTTACACCTCGAATCTTCTTGGGCAAAAACGCCTTAGCAACTGAATCGCCAACCGATCAAGAATCATGAATCCATTTTTTTAACTGAATCGTAACTGATTAATTAACTGTAAAGTGCAATAGTAGCCCTCTGATCATACTCAAATTCACCTGCACCGTTGGATTAAATCGACAGGGTTTTGCATTTATCTCATATGCCCACTAGCTATGACCAAGCGCTAAACATAATTTGAATTTCGTGATATCGCATCTCGATATTCCTGTGATGAAGGATATCGACACTCCAAGTTGCGATCTCCAAGACTCCGAGATGGAGCTTAGCACCGCTAGCTTCTTCCCCTCACGTGACCATCGACGGTGACCACAGGCTGCGCCAAAAGGTGCTTCATATTTCGTGAACTTATAAAATTCATCGAGCTTGATCAATAGTCGATATCTCCAATGATTCAATGGTCCAAATCTCATCGCTATCTTGCATATCACAATTTCTGTGATGAAGGGTCTTGATGCTCCAAGTTGTTATTGCCAAGACTCTGAGATGGAGCTTAACACCGCTAGCTTCTTCCTCCATCTTCTGCATATGTAACCATTGGCTGTGACCACAACCTTATTCGAAAATTCATTTCTCACTTTCGCATCTCGGGTATTCTATCGTGCTCTGATCTATTGCCACTTGCCCCTCTTGGATCAATGATCTAGGTCTTATCACGATTTCGCCACTTCACGAGCCTTCTTCATACCTAATCAACGGTCCACAATCCTTGGTGATATGATGGTCCAGATATTTTTGTGATGTTGCATATCGTGAGTTTGAACCTCTTTCCTTTGGATTTCTTGATCTGCAAAACTCTGAAATGAAACCTTTGTTGTGCTTTGACTGTTTTCCTCCTTCCGATCTTACACTGATGATCTTTCCATTGTTTCTATGCTACTGATCATGCTAATCTTCATCATCTGATCATGCTGATCTTCGCCATCAATGAAAAAAACTTCCATGTCTGTCTAAAAACATGCCAACACTCAGGACTTGGAGGGAGAGCACTCGGGGAGAGAATAAATGTCTCTAGTTCAAAGGGTGAAGGATCAAGAATGACGATGACATGGTTGAAGGATGCATCAACCTCCACAAGGAGAGTAGGGTTGACCATAGATTGCAATGGTATGCCCACTTCTTTAATTCTAGGTTGAAGATGATGCCTAATAATAGGGATAGGGGAAACATCACCCTCGACAATGGGGGTGAGGTCAGGAGAGAATTGTAGCAAAGTTACCACCGTGTCAATGAAAGGAGAAATAGGGTGTGGGGAAACCACATATGAATTAGAATTGGAAGGGCCCTTGGGTGTGCCCCACGCTTACGGTATCCCAAAAATAGTTGGACATAAATGATTAAGGTGATATCCTTCACAATTCCTACAAAGGAATTTAGGCTTATGTCTTAGGCGTCGAGGCTTATCAATGCCTCCAACGTCATTCGCAATGATTGGTGAGATGTTTTCAATGAGACAGGAAGAGGTGAGAGAGTCATCTCCTACATGATGTACAGAGGTTGGAGATGTGATATTGATAAGACTCGTGGTGTCTAGAGTGATACCCCCAGCATGATTGGCATAGGCTGGGTGTGGGATGTCAACATGACTTGCAGAGATTTTCGACCCATCTCCAACATGACTGGCAGAGGTTTGTGATGGAGCTCCAGTATGACTAATAGTTACTGGGCTAGCAGTGAGTTATGGCATTTGATACCAAGGTCTAGGGAAATATTGGCTTTGAAACATTGTAGGCCAGGAAGGGTCCTGGTTTACCCCCTGTCCCTGTTCAGAAAGGTAGTATCCTCTACCGAATTGGTCTAAAGAGACTTGTACATGCATCATCACTGAATTCTGCGAAGAGACAGAGGTATGATAAGAATTATTTGAGTGAGGATATATGTTTCCCCCTTGTGAAGGGGTTCCATAAATAGGGTAGCCCGAACTGTAAAATTGATTCTCCCTGTATGAAATACTTGGGGATACATGAGGACCTGTCATGGGAAAAGTATTTGAAGGAACTGACATGGTAGATGAAGTATACATGGATGGGGTGTAATAAGAAGAGTAGACACCCATCTGAGTATTAGCTCCTGACATAATATAACTTGGATTGGATTCGTAAGAGGGGAGGTTCCAACCTCTCATAGTGAGAGTTGGTTGAGGGACGTGACTCATATCGATCAAAGACATAGGCATTGGAGCCATGGTGCTCCCAGATCCAATGATAGGATTCATATAATAATACCAGGGAGATGATTGCATGGGCGAAGAAATCTAAACAGGAACATGACTAGAGACCAAAGGCTCAGACCAGGTATCATAGTTCTGCATACCATTATGACAAAAAAGGGATTTGTCCCCATGAAATGAGTGGGCATCATGGGGTGGGTAGCGGTAAACGAGGGAGTAAAAGGAAATCCAATATCCATGATAATGAAAAACTCAGTATAGAATCCTAGGGCCAAATAGTAATCAAAGAGCACACCAAAATTCAAATGGCCAATATGCATGCAAACGGGGTAAAGTGGCTGAGTGGCCTCCCTCCCTAAATAAGGTATGTCTCGCCCAAGAGGGGAATGAGACTCCCTGCTAAATATTGGAGGTAACAAAATCATTTATAAGGGCCCTCGTGGGCTTAAAAATTAGTTGGTCAGATCCCCCCAGAGATGTAATCCTCCATAAAGGCTGTGTATTGTCCGACGCTTATCTGACCCAGGGTACCTGTAGAATAACCTCTGCAAGTAACCTATGAGACACCTAATTCAAGAAACTAATAAACCACTATATAAATGATGCACATGCTAGCAGTCATAAGTTAGGTCCATCATATGGGTAGGGTAGCAAAGAGAGAAACCTTGAAAGCACCGCCTCTCATGGAGGTAAAGGAACTAGCAATATCCCTAGATACAAATAGATCTCCTGAAATATCTTTGATGCTAGGAAGGTATCAGGGGGATATCCCTTCAACCAACTTTGCATGACCTCTTGATTAACTTCGGTGTGAGTGAAGCCTCCTGATATTACCAATTTTACAATGTATTTCTCCACTCCCTTACTTAGACACATATGTTGATTTAATTGCCTTGGAGAAGTTTACTCACAAAATCCTATTCCAAGGCACTAAATCCTAAGCTAGTTTGTGCACTCTAGGAAATAAAATCGTGACTAATCAATTTTAAATTATAGCGTTAATTTTATTGGCCATGATTACTCAAAAAAGTATGGTAGTGAAATTCATGATGTTATGACTTTGCAAGAAAAATAAATATGAAAATAATGCAAAGTCCTAACTTTAACTTTCAATAAATGATATGCTTCTAAAAAAAATGCAATTTTCAATTTCAACTTTGCAATTCTGAAGTAAAAATGCAATATTTCACTAAATGCACTAAGATGACGACAAGGACTCAAAAGACAAAAATGCCAAGCAATGCAAAATGCCTATTTTTTTGTATTTTCAATATAATAAAAAGAAAATGCATGGATTGATAAGCAACTTGATATATAATTTCTACTGTGTATAGAAAGAAATAACTCAAGCAAAATACCAAGAAGCAAAACACCTAGCCCAATGTACAAGGAAAAATAAAATGAAAAGGTGATGATAAAGACTCCGCCCAAAAATTCAACTCTAGACATGTTTCTTGTCATCCCAGAGACACTTAACAAACACTACAGAGACCTAAGAAGGCTCAACAAACATCAAATCCCATCCAACAAACACCAGAACAAGAAAACAGGCAAGGAAAATTGATGTACGTGACTGTTTGGGAAACAAAGCGTATGTACGTAGCTTGTAGAGAGATAGCTTGTGTATGTATGTGATTATCCAACCAAAAAGAATGTATATGTTTCAAAACAAGGCCAGGCAAGGGAGAAAGGATGAAAAATCATACCCAGAGTGAACAAAAACTATCAAGCAGTGATACAACAAGAAACAAAAAGGAATGAGAGCAATGTAAGGAGAAAAAGTACTCCAAACCCTAAGAAAGAAGGTCAATCCTCAGTATGGTCTCCAATTCTGTTATGAGGGAAAAACTCTCTATGGATAGGGTAAACCACAACAGACATATATGACTGTAGAAATCAACTCTATCCAAAAAAAATGCTATATAAACCAATATGCACGTGAGATAAGAAAGAGGCCTACCTCGTCCAGATGTTCGATGATGTCCACCGTTGAGCACTTTGACCCAAAGATTTGTACCTGCAACTAGTTCTCAGCAAACAAGAAAGGAAAGCATATGGTGATAATATAAAAGGTTAGCACATTAGATAGCAAGTTCGTTAATATACATGAAAAATACACCCATGGATAATAACTCATATATTTGCAAGATATCAATTGGACGGGAAAGACGTATTTCTATTAATAAATGATCAACAAAAGTGAAAACATTACAAACTTCTGTGTCGGCATGGTTTGTAACTAAGAAACTAAGTTCCTTCTAGTTGGGTCTCCACCACTTCAATCCTCCACCAAAGGCAAGCTCATAGAAGGGAGACAATGGGGTTCTCCATCAATAAGGGAAGATCTTGGGGGATGAAAACTGTGTTCAGACTTAAAGGACAAAGTCATGCAGACTCAATATGAAGTAATAACTTCTCCAGATTAAATTTTCTCTCAAAGTTGAATTCTTTCTCCTCTTTTCTGTAGCTCAGAATTGGCCCATTTATAGCCTTCAAATGGAACTGAAGGGTTGAGTCGGAATGTTTCCCATATGTGAAAGGCCAAGGATCAGAGATCTCCTGTCATGACATGGAAACCTGACATTTAATTTTCATTTTTTGGGACAAATCCCGATGTAAGTGGGCTGTAGTGGAGCAACCTGCATATACACATGTTGTATAGTAGGCAAGGTGCGTACAGTGGAAAAATATGTATTTTTAGCTCTGGATTTTACAAATAGGGATGATAAGTCTGCATAGGAAAATGGAAAAAGGCCCTCTATGCAATATTTCATAGGGAAAGGAAAATGTTGCTATAACTCCTCATTTTTCACTCATAAACATGCTGCCTTATACCTAGAGGACTCCTAACTGAGTCTTGGTTAATCTCTTTTCTGACTTGTGTTCAAACATAGAAAATATTGTCGAGTGAACTTGTCTCTTTCACACTCGTAAATTGGATTTGAAAGGACATCTATTTGGCACAAGTTTATCCCTTTTTCACACCAAGTAGACTAAGCTCATGAAAAATGACATGTTTTAGCCTTAAGTTGGGATTGCATCTCATTCCCTTGCTCACAGTCTCAAGCTCATAGTCAATTCTCGCTTTGCATTATAAACCATTTTTCTCTACAGTTTTTGCATCCTGAACCAAGGAGAGCCTCATTTATATCCTTCACAATTTTACAACCTATACCTAGGAGGGTACATTCCCTTGAGTGTCCATCTCCCAAATGCATCTCCTTGCATTGAGCATAGGTATGTTCCACTGCTGGAACTAGTTTTGGTTTTTTGCGACACTCGTTTCCTCCTCTATATCATAACATTTATTTGTCTATGAAAAAAAAACAAAAAGATGGGCGAGAAGGGAGTATTATCTTATATTGGCAGCAATCATGTCGCCTTTGAACATAGCACAAATTTATTGAGTCCACTTTTCATCATAATTTTGGGTTTAGCATGGCCCTAGGAAGTTAAGCTCATTACAAATAGTTTTCTCCCCCAACTGGTTACTCTTCCAGTCCCTATGGATAACGTGATTGATGCCTCCTGCATCTCATGGTTTCATCATTGAGTCTATGCTATCAGAGTCTTCCACATGTCTCATGATCTTGTTAAAAGGATGTCTATCAACCTATGTCAGCCATTCCTCAGAACTCTTGACTTTTCATGTCGGCCATACCCTCAATTTGTTTTAGAATCACATGATACTATAGTCCTATCATGCACCCTGGTCCTACTTTCATCATTGGTAGGTAACCCTGAACCCAACAGTCGACATTTCATCATTGTTCGTTAACTAGGTGGTTTCCCTTGTGTTCAACGAAAAGAAATCTATTCACACATTGGGATTCATGTAGTTTCTTGGATTCCATTATCCTTATTGGTGGTTTCCTCTCCTTTGTCAGTAGTTTTCCTCATTGGTTGCAATTCAGAGGGTATTTTTTGTGTACCACTTTCACTTGGCACATGCGAAAGACGCACAGGGTCGTTGGTTCGTGAACATGTTCTTCATATGATTTCCTCCAAATCATGAAGCTCATGCTTTGTACCTCTGGCTGAATGATCATAGATTCCTTAGTGCTCTCCTTTCAGTGGGTCTCCTTCCATCGACTTCAACTCAACTATTCTGGAAACGAGACCTAGATTCTTATGATTACCTTGAGGCTTGCAGTTATTAGTGCTAGGTTCTCTCGCCATCGACAGTTGGGAATACACCAATGTATCCTGATCGATGGATCCTTTAAGTGTTTGATCCCAACTCCTTTATTCACACTTGTAAGAATGTACTTGGTGCCTTGATACCTACTTTCATTATTGGTAGGCTATCTCGTGTTTGTTAAGGGTATACCTCAATGATCGATAATCAAAATATGTCTCATTGTGTTTGACCTCAACTCCTTTATTCACATGATGTAGACTTGTACCTTTGGCAGATTGTGTAGAAGACTTGAAGACATTAGTATGTGGCCGCAACTTTCCTGAGCTGTTGCTTCCTTTTCATTGGACCAATACCTATATGACTTCAAAGATCATGGGAGATCAAATTGTACTCCATTGTATACAGTTATCTTCAAATTGATTTTTAGATTGGTTCTACTGGTCCTTGTTCTTGACTATAACAACCTTTGGCATTTAACCACATTTCTATTTTCCTATTCATGGCCATAGATAGTTGTTTGGTAAATTTTCACATAGATATGCAGTGTAATTCAAATTGGCAGCCATGTATGAAAAGTCAGTGCATAATGTAATGAGCAACTGGTTCTTCCAACTGGTTCCCCATCACTCCACTTCTGGGTTTTTATAATTTATTTCGGCCATTACAGATACTCCCCTGACCTCACACATTAGGGGGCATCTATTATAGACAGATTTTCCTCACCCTATGCAATCTTGCAAATAGGGCCTTTTTCCATTTCCCTATGCAAACTTTTCATCCCTTTTTGAAAATCCCAGAACTAAAAAATACATTTTTCCCACATGTACGCACATTGCCTACTATGCATCATGCATATACGTAGGTTGCACCACTACAACTTGCATACATCAGGATTTGTGCCCAAAATGAAAAATGGTGTCAGGTTTCATGTCATGACAAGAGATCTATGATCCTTGGCCTTCCATATACTGGAAACGTTCTGACTCGACCCTTCAGTTCCATTTGAAGGCTATAAATGGGCCAATTCCAAGCTATGGAAATGAGGATAAATAATTCAAATTTGGGAGCAAAGTTACTTTGGAGAAATTATTTACTTCATATTGAGTCTGCATACCTTTGTCCTTTAAGTTTGAACATAGTGATCAACCCCCAAGCTCTTCCCTTATTGATTGAGAACCTCATTGTTTCTCTTTTATGAGCTTGCCTTTGATAGATGATTGAAGTGGTGGAGGCCCAACTGAAAGGAACTTAGTTTCTCAGTTCTGAACCGTGCCAACACAAAAGTCTGTAACTTTTTCACTTCTGTTGATCATATATTAATAGAAATACTCTTTTCTTGTCCAATTGATGTCTTGCAAATATTTGAATTATTATTCCATGGGCGTATTTGTTATGTATATTTATGGATTATTCTATTGAATGTGCTAACATCATATATCATCACCATATGATTTCTTTTCTTGGTTGTTGAGGATTAGTTGTAGGTATATTTCTTTGGGTCAAGTGCTCAATGGTGGACTTCATTGAACGTCTGGACGAGGTAGGTCTTTTATCTTGTCTTGCTATCATATTTTTTTATATAACATACTTGAGAATAGAGTTGATTTCTGCATTCATTTCCGTCTGTTGTGGTTTACCCCTAGCCATAGAGATATTTTCCTTGTAACAATAATTGATTGGATGTGATCTAGGTGGAGAACGAAGGGGATTTCCCGGTGAAACCAGTATGCATCCTGGACCAGAAAGTCAAAGTGCTCAGGAAGAAATCCATAGGGATGGTAAAGGTTCAATGGACCTGCTACATTCCTAAAGAAACTACATGTGAGCATGAAGAAAACATGCGAGTATAATACCTGCAAATTTGTAGGGTTTGAAGAAAACATAATGCAAGACTCTGTTTTAAGCAACTAGAGTTCCAGAAACATCTCAGAGTCCTAGTCAACTGCATTGGAGACCTTGATAAAAGAATGTCTCATCCCTTGGGTTATCCCTGTTAAAAAAATGGTGCATTCCTTGGGTTGACGAGTTGAGAGGAACATGCGATTTTGGTTGGAGTTGTTGTTGGAGTTGTT
>ML783398.1:1817804-1832632 GCA_009831015.1 Picea engelmannii | reverse complement strand
TTTTCAGTGTATATTTTATACTTGGGTACCTAACATGGCCTCGTTGCCAGGACCCAAACTTTATTTTCACCATAGTGATGTTCAGGGGGGGTGTTGGAGTTACTTGTTACTTCACACACACCTAGGATTTATTTTTCCTAAGGTTTTTATTCGTTTATTAGTCATAATTAGTTATTATCTAGTCTCCTATATTTTAGGAGAGAATTCCACCTGGATAATATTCTCTTTCAGTTGACACTTCAGTTTGACTAGTTGAGTTGATTTTAGATGTTGCATTGGGATCATCACCATGCAACATTGGGATCATCACCATGATGATTCAACCTTGCCTTGGTATCATCACCAAAGTGGCACATTAGCCTTGTTTCCCTTAGTTGAATCTTCACTACTCTATGTTCAATCAGTTAACCGAAGACTAGTTGACTAGTTAACTCAACTAGGTGGTAGTTCACTCTTGTAACTGCCTGAGAGACTAGAATAGGTGGAAGTTCATTCTTGTAACTGCTGGTGTGTGTCCAGATCACTCTAGACCACCACTATGGCGACTTGTTTCACCTCAAGTCAAACTCATTGAATTATACAGAGTATATCATGTGTAAATTATTCATTATTCACAACGGTTAATGATAATTCTTTCCATTCTTTCTCTCCTTCTTCTTATTTTTCCAATTCTCTCTACAAATGTGTGTATCATTGTTTAGATAGATATATTTTGTGTAGGTAAACAAATTTATAGATGGGTCAATGGTCGGGCATTGGCCTATTTTGGAGAAATTTTCGAATCAAGCAAGAGAAGTCATCGATGGACGATATGCCGATGGTTCGGTGTTGGTTGAAGTTAGCAAGGTGTTTGGGTTGTCCAAGAGAATCGACCAATGGTAAATGGGGGAAAAATGATGCTGACATCATCATCCATGTGCCATGCCACATCAACATCCACATGTCATGCCACATCACCCAAGTTGACACCTTAGGATGACGTGTCATGCCACCTCAACATCCACATGTCATGCCACCTCAACATTTGCGACCTCAACCAACAAAAGTGGTCGATGGTTGATGGTCAGGTCGGCCAATTTGGGAAAGTGTATTTGATATCCATCGGGGATCATTGATCCCCGATGGGTTTATGTTCAAGAATCAACCAAATTTATTGAGAGTTCCATTCACCAATGAAAATCACCGATGGCCAATGGCAGATGACTAGGCTGGCCGGTTTGGAGTTGTGTGCAAGTCGATCATCGGGGAGTTTGGTTGATGGATGATGGTCAGATAGATAGTTTGTGGAAGTATTGTGCATGCCGCAGGAGAACATCATTTTTTTATGGATGGTAGAGAGTAGATCAACGACCTACATTTCTTTCGACCTAAGATCGACGGTGCAGATTGCACATAACAAAACTTGTTCCACAATTAAAAAAAAAAACAAGTTTGGAGATATTTTCTTATTTTGTACATAAATAGAGAACATTACATAGAATTAGGATTAAACATATGGGTCTTTTCCATAGAGAGGAGGTTTACAAAAGAGCCATAGAGGACCCTTGTCCAATTTTGCTTGAATTTGGCAGAAATTGCAAAATAATGGTTTTTAAAGGTTTGGGTCCAGATCATTGACAAAATTATAGATCAAGTAGAAAAGTTTGGGGAGAGTCCAAAAATTAGACGCAAAAATAACCCATGAAGGAACTGAATAAATCCTATAGGGATTAGAATGGAGACACTGAAATAGGCCAAAATCCATTATTATGGGCCACTTTTTGAGGATTTTGGATATCTTTAGAGAAGGAAACATGACCCTAGATCACAAAAATGGAAAGTCTTGTTTACTAAAATTTTTATATACTCATCAAGAAAAACAAATTTGTGGTAGTGAAATTTTCCCAAAAATGCACAGATTGAGAGCTAACCAATTCTGCTAAAAATTCTAAGTCTGGAAAAATGAGTGAAAAAATGACAGTTGCAGATTCCAGATTGCTGAAGTTTCTGACTGTAAAATCAGATTGAAATTATGAGAGTTGATTTGTATTCCCCATTTTTATTATTATCTGTCTCATACAAAAGTTTCTTTATTTCCTGACATATTTTTTTTTCTGCAGTTGACAGAAGTTGGCATTTCAATAAAATTGCACCAGTAGAGAAAATGCACAGAGAAAAGGTGAAAATGGTTTTTTCAAGAATCCATAACTTTCATCTTAGAGATCGGATTGGGGCATGAGTGCAACCATTGGAAAAATATTTCAGATAGGAATGCATCTAGGGAATCATAGTGTGAATTGATGTAATGTGTCCTTCATAAATTGATGAGGAAACAACATGTACTCTAATTAATAAAATGTTTTATAATACACATGTTCTAACAATAATTCTCACATGCACATTTCTTGCAGAATTGGAGGTACATAAAGAAACTTTAGAGGTACATTAATGTCCAATGGGGAGGAATGATCTGGGAGGATCCATGACTGCTCACAGAGGTCTAGGAGGATCCATAATGCACATATTTGTCTAGAAGGATTTAGAAATGCTCAAAATTAAACCATCCCAAATTCTCTTGAAAACATCATCAATGCGTAGAGCTTGGCAATATCTTTTCAACAATGCAAAAATCACCTCAAACGGAGTTCGTATGCAAAAGATATGGCCGATCAAAGTTAAAGTCAACTAGGTCAAAAGTCATAGTAAAAGGGGTCAAGGTGACACGCGTCACCAATGCTAGGGTGAAACGTGGCATGATCGTATATTCCATATGGAAATGATGTGGCCACACCCCAAGGTTCCACGTGGCATGACCATATGCTAACTGAGAAAGTGTGTTGGCATCCATACATACAAGTAGACTAATCATTTGTTGACACGTGACATGGATAGATCAATGAGAGGCCGCCACATGGAAACCTCCCATTGGCCACTAATGGTTATAGTTATGTAAAATTATATGGGAGTCCGGAGGATCAAACCCGTGAACTCCCAAAGCCTTACACAAACCTTCATTACCATTGCACGCACACATTAGTTCTTAACAATACATGGCGCCACATCTATTTAACCTTGGTCAAAGGTTCAAATGATGGTAAAAGGGTTGAGGGCCTAAGCCCTCGACCCTGGTTATATGTAATAAAATATGTGACCATGACCTATATTCACGTAGGGAGTTAACAACGACCCGTACCATATACGATATATATTATATGGTTATAAACCATATAACAAAACAATGAAAATACTGGAGGTTGGTGGGGTTTAAATCCCCGACCTACCAAATACATCACCAATGCCTTAAAAAACACGCCAATGGAATCCCTTATTATGATATTCCCCAACTAATTAACAAATTTGTTTCCTATAGTTTTGGATGGGGAGTTAAGGGCCAATAGCCTATATAATGGGCAAGAATTCCCATGTTTACACACAAAGATTCATAATTATGAAAAGTATTGTCTCGAAGTACATGCTCGAGGGAACCTAGACTTGGAGGCTACACTGTAATACATTCCATGGGGTTTAGACATGTAATTTTAATAACTTTATACTCATTTTCACGATTTTTGCAAGGAATTAAGTGGCATACTCTGTTTTTGAGTTTGAGAAATGCAGAAAAAGGTCATTGTAATATAGAAGCATTTGAGTATTAATAAAGAGGTCTCTATTGGAAGTGGACCCAAAGACCTAGCCAAATCAAGTGAACTCGATTATCAAACTTGTGTATGTGATTTCATTATTGTTGTTCTATTTGTGCTTAGTTATTTGCAAGTTATTTATCTTCAAAGTGTATTTGGATAGATAAGTTAATTCACATATTAATTGCATACAATCAAGCAATGATTTTTATTTCAAAGATCAAGTAGATGTTATTGTGTATTAAATATTAATAGGCATCTAAGGTTTTTTCAGATCACTGCATGTGAATTTCCCACCAGGTTAGTGCATGACCCTCTAGTTTCAATTGATCAAATTAAATTTTCTTCTCTTCCTCTATATTATGGACATTGGAATACACTTTTAATTGTTGCAACCAATAATTCACCTTAACAACATTGATATCCACTTTCACTTCCATCTTAAATAGAGTCTATGAAGGAGTGATGGTACTGGAACTTGGCTTCTCTTTCTTGGGATTTTTTTTGACTCCTTTTATAGGTCTTCACTATCTCCCAGTTTCTCATATGATCCAACTTTTGAATTAGAGGAAACAACCTCTTTGAAGGTCCCAACTTGGTCACTAGAGCCACCATGAGGAGGGCCATGTTGTGAGAGATATCAATTACTTTCTCTTCCATCCTTTTGAATATATCTTTAATCGCATCCTGAGGGTTGTTATAAATAGAATCATCCACCATGGATAGGGTTCTATGATCTCCTTATTAATCCAATTTATAGATCCTTATCTGTAAACTTCTATGGATATTTCATTGGAACAATTCGTCACAATAGATCTTGTATTATAGTAAAATATTATAATATGCAAGGTTATTTCCATAGATATCATATTTAATTATTACTTAGTGCTTGAATCTATGAAATAATTTAAATCGAAATGAAAGAACAAGAAAATAAACACACCATCCACACCATTAAGCATAATATGTATCCTAGGAAACCTAGTATGGGAGAAACACCATCTAGAAGGTGAGGCCTATGCTTTGCTCTCTTTTCTTCAGTTATGAATATGAAAACACAAATACAAGGGAACTCACTATGAAATTTTGTATGACAGTATGGGTTCAACGATTACTACATAATCTCCTACCTCCTCTTTTATGCTTTCAAAATGCCACTCCTAGATGCTTTGCTCAACTATGGAACAAGTATAATGCTAAATAATGGAACCTCTTCTCCTCCTAGTAGCCTAGTATTTAACATACTCTGATAACCATCTAAGGTTAGGGTTTTTTCATCGTCAACCCTCAAGTAGTTAGGTTTTTGTACCTTCTGTAATATTCTTAAAATTCCCATGTGAATATTCCCACATTTGTGAGTAACAGAGGTTGGTGTGGTATCCACTCGATACCATGGTGGTCAAGAAGGTAGGTCAACCTGTGAAAGGCATAACTTCCTCATATGAGGTCTGATTGAGATTATTTTTTCACCATTTGAAAGGTCTCAGTCTATAGAATAATGTCAAGGGATTGTTTTGACCCCCCAAAAATGCATTTTGATGCCTCAAAATGGCCCTAGAAGGTTTCAAACCCCAAATCTACAAACTGGGACTTGCCACTAAAATGGTACCTACAAGCCAATTCCTCCAATTTTGACCCAAAAAGTACCATTATAGATGAAAAATTATATAACTATCAATTCCTAATTAACCCTACAAATTCCCACATGTAAGACCCCCTTTCTAAACCCCCGATTATATCTAATTAATGATGTTAATGATTGCCAAAGCATGAAATATAAATATTGTAATTTTATTTATTTTAATTGAAATTCCAACTAGATGACTGTGGGATGAAGAATTAAAAGTACTATCCATGATACCACTAGAGGAAAGAGTGAGGAAAACTAGAGAGGGGGCTCATCATGCTTAGATTCCCCAATCCTCCTTGCTGAAATATTTGATTTGGAAGTAATAAGTTATTTCCCTTTATTTCGATTTCAAGAAAAAATTGGTTAATGAGAAGAGGGATGGTAGTTGGACAACCAACCACCCAAAATGAATCCAAGTATGGGATATCTTTTCAGGATAGTAGAATCTGTCAGCCAAAGGTACCATAGAGTACCATCATCTCATTTCCTGGTTGACATGAGTTCCTTCGGTTAGAAGAAAACAAGGTGACATGTCAAGAACATTCCTAAGAAAATTACGTGCAGGGTATGCATGAATGGGAGGGGGGTCTCAGAAGGAGACATGAGAGGTGGAATAAAATAGGGGATTTTGTGCAAGAGGAAAAACATGAGGGGAGACAACAAGAGGGGAGAGATAAGATGAGATCGAGTTTAGGGGTCCGAGAAGAAGAATGGTCTTCTCTTACCAAAAATTACCCTGAGAACCTAAGAAAAATTTCCATGGTGGTATCATGGCTTGGCATGAGGGTGGCTTGCTTCCAAACTGATTGAGCATGCAGAGCCTATGGTTGGGTGGAAAGGAGAAAACCCATAGTTATTTTGATGGTTATCTTATTCAATGCATATATAAGTATGCTCTGTATGTGGAGTAAGAGGAATGAATTATGCATGTAACTGTATTCATGATATGTATGTTTGTAAATGATTTGAATGGTTGTTTCACTGCAAGCTTTATGTTGAAATAATGGTGGAATTGAATGATGGTCGGTGCTTCTGTATGTATCCCTTAAAGGTTTAAGCCTATAGATTGTATGTTTATTTCATTGCAAGAATTTGTGCTGGTGTAACTGTGAGAATGTATGGAATTGTACATGTGTGGTACTCCTGAGCACATATAACTCTGAATCCTATTTTGATAGATAGAATGCTCTAGGGTGATGTTGGCTATGAGTTAGGTGGGGTGATGGTAGGGTGTAACCCTATGAAGACTGCAATCCTTTGAATGGGGAGATTGCAAGATATCGATTTCCTTTGAGAGGATGATGGAAGGATTTCCCCGGAGTCTAGAAATATCTCCACATAATCAAAGAGCCTTATCCATGTGAAATTCCTCACCTGGAAAAGGAAAGTATGCAAGAGACGTAAGCATTCGTTCCAAGTGATGAAGAAATGATTACCATAGCCAATTATTTGAGTAAAGTGCAGGCCAAGAAGACCTGGTAAGACCTTAGAAAATACTTGAGAGAATTCTTGAAATGACCAATTCCAAATTTAGACCATTAACCCACCGAAACCCTCTTTTTTACTTTGGGAGGATCGAAACCGTCATTTCAATGTAGAATTTTGATCCTAACCATTGGTCATGGAATGTAGCCATCAGAGCATTCCAGGGCAAGCATACTAGAGAATCCGGTGGGTGTAATTCCGAGAATGAATGACCTTCATTGGATCCATCAAATAACAATGCAGGTGAATTATAGACCGTTGATCTCGGCTATAAGCCTATCAAAGGTAACACTGTTCGAGTGTGGTTTGCAAGGAAATGTTGGGACTCTGACGAGGAGAGCTCTGAGTCAATGATAACCCTTGATATATTGGAGGGTTGAGGAGTGAACTATGAATTTTAATGTTGTGTGCGAGGAATATGGTTCCCTCCCTTGTTCCATTCCTTACCAGGTATAAAATAAATAAGAGAGGATATGACATCGACATGACATGTCCTACTAGCATGGTAGCCAACAGATCTACGAGGATAACATGTGTCATTCCTTGATTTGTCAAAGGGAGAGGGGTTCAAGGATGGATCCCATTGGTATCAAGCCTTTGGATGACCACCCTTAATTTTCAACTGTGGGATTGGAGGGGGATAGATCTCACCATTTATTGGAGGGTGCTGCCATCGAGATGTTGGAATGCAGGGTCGCTAGGTAAATTTGATGAGCTAGGAATTCAAGAGGGATATGAACTGTAGATAGGAATGAGGGAAAGACCCAAACTTAGCCATTGATTATGCATATTGAATAGATCTAGACTATTATATTCATTTTTGTGAGTACCTCCAAAGTCTTTTGATTATAGCATCCTTGGATGCCCAAAGTGGATGTACTTCGGAGGAGGAGAACTAGGAGGAACAATATAAACCGTATATCAACAAATAGCCAAGAAGTAATCTCCTCTAACTGTCGAATGAGGGATATTAGAGGGCTAAAGCAAGGGTGAGTGACATCATGGTGACATGATGTGATGTAATACCCCTAGGCCAAACCCCAACTGTAAATGTAAATATAAATGTATATATGTATATACGTTGATGAGCTGTTTGGACCAAGTCTTAGAATTTGTTTTTGTAAGCGTCTTCCATAATATAGTGTGCACATCCTAGGATACCGTGCACAACAACTTGAGTGCGCGATATTGAGGCCAGAGAGCCTTTGTGTATATGTTGATGTTTTTGATGCTGGTGAGCCTGGATACAAAAATGACAATATGTTTTTATTATAAATGTAATTCACACGCAAATATTAATGAAAAACACATCACTGCGGCAGACAAACCATGTAAAAGAGTATGAAGGGAAAAAATCCACTAGATAAGGAAAGGGGGCTAAAGGTTAAGGATAAGGAGCTAATATAGGGAGCTTAAGCCAAAAAGGAATATTATATTAATATTCCTTAAAGTATACAGTATGGATAATTACTTTATCCTAATTTCTAAGGATGGGGATAAGTGGGACAAGGTAGTTCTTAACATGACAAGTGTCAAGTTGGGAACATGCATATGTATATTTTTGACTTAGTTCATTTATCCAATCATTCCATCATCATTCAGACACTCATTCAGTTGTCCTTCGTACCTTCCTATTACTATTATTGTACTTGTACTGTACCCATACCCATATCATACCCATACATGAAACCATACATGTACTTGGTTAGCTTAGAAGCTGGATTGAAGAAGCAAAGTATTTGTATGTTTTAATTTGGTATCAAAGATCAAATTTTTTGGTTGCCATAGCCCAGTTGTTTGTTGGGGATGCTACAATGTGGTATCAGAGCTCCAGTTTTCAACACTAAGCATGTATGGGCCAAGTTAGCATAATGTGAAGTGGAATTCCATAGAAAATTAATTTTGGAGTGGAAGAATTCAAGTTACAGTGCATCCATGGTGAAATCAGAAGCAATTGCGTAGAATTTGGGCAAAAGCCCCAATTTTTGTTGTTAAATTCATGGGAAATTTGAGAAATTTAACCAAGTGGTGAGATATTCTTAATTTAATATCTGTTCTCCCAAATTCAGATCCGAAATTGGTTGAATTTGAATTTACAAGGAAGCCATGACAGATGGAGCGATATTAGTCGATTAAAATTCTCAAATCGTGAAGGAGTTTGGGAAAAATTCATCCTAGGAATGTCAACCAACAATGATTTGTTCTTGCAGAGGTTAAATTTGGTGTTATCGGAGTGAAATTGAACAAATCTCATGGTTGCAGAATGTCCATGTTAGAAAGTGGGTGAACAATTGGGAAAAATCCTCAATTTATGCAGCGAAATTCATGCGGAATTGATGCATAGAGAATAAGGGTGTGCAGGTGTGTGCGCTAAAATTTGGAGTTGAGTGGTGCAAAGCATGTGATGTAAGGATGCACATGTGTGTGCGCTAAAATTTGGCACTGCATAGTGCAAAGCATATGATGTATGCAAATACAGGTGCACATGTGTGTGAGCTAAAATTTGTTGTTGTGGGGTGCAAGCTAGTGATGCACGGAAAAATGAGGGTGCACGGGTGTGTGCACAAAAATTTGGCACTACAGAGTGCAAGCTAGGTTGTGTGGAAAAATAAGGGTGCGCAGGAGTGCACACTTAAATTTGATGTTACATTGTGCAAGTTGGTGATGCAAGAAAAAATAATGGTGCGCGGGTGTACGCACTAAAATCTGGTGATGTATGACGCAAACAAGTGAAGCGTGGAAACATTATGGTGCACAGTATGCATACTAAATTTTAGCACTACGTGATGCAGATTGGGGGGCACAAGCATAATATTGACACGCATGGTATGTGCATGCATAATATTGGGGCATGTGGTATGTGCACTTAGAATTGGAATAGTGCAGAGGAAGTTTGTTGGTGCGCACACAATGGTGGTATGCAGTGCATGCATGCTGAATACTCAAGCCATGTGATAGTTTAATTAATGGTGCACACAGAGTACTGGTGCACGGTGGGAGTGAAATAAACTTTGGCTGGTATGGCATGTAGAGTGCAATGCATGTGGAATATTAGCATGGAACAAAAAAATTGCGCACAACGGGTATTAGGGCATGAACCAAAATTGTGCGTGGTAGATATTGGTGCACGCCACAAAAGTAGTGCGCACCAGATATTGGCATGACAGAGAAGTGATCCACATTGGTTATAGGTGCATGTAGCATGAACTACCTTATGGCGCTGCTGCACATGGTAAATATGGGTGTAAATTTTCAAATTTGTGTGCAGGAAGTCGTTTGGATGGTCTACAACAACAGAAAACCAATGCATTTATGTGACATTTTATACTGTTTGAAGGTCATCTTTTTGTAGCACGTATTTTAGGCCCTAAACAACGTTTTAGCTACTAAAAAACCACAAGAACAGAGTGTACCAAGGTGCACTGTGTCTTTGTATCTCAAATGAAATATCCCAGAGAGAGATTTATAATGGTGTAAACCATTCGTCAAATGGAGATTTTATGAGGAAGTTACAGGACAAACAATGGAGGGTAAATTTTAAGACCTAATTAACTTCGGAGGGCCATAACTTTCTGCTTCAGAATCATATTGAGGCACATGAGAAGTATATGGAAATATATTGAACCATAAAACACATTCATGGAGATGAATTAAAATTCTTGGCATGTTAAAAGTGTTTAAGATGGTGCCGAAGGTACCTGTAGCATTCAAGGCCAAAATTACTATTTGGCCTAGAACTTCAGCAGGCTATAACTAGCAGAATAGAACCCAAAAGGAGGTGAAACTTGGAAATATTTTCCAAAATATGTATGTGAAGAAACCCAATTGGGATCATTCCAAAAATCCAATGGAGCAACTGGAAAAATGCATAATTACAACGTAGATTTGCACCAAGTTGAACTGTGAAGAGAAGAATTAATGGACAATTTTCAAATAACCATAACTTTCTTCTCAAGACTCAGAAATGAGCATGGAAGTAGGAGTTGGAAAGGTATTGGAAAATATAATATAAATATTTACCTAGAAAATTAATTTGGGCAGTCTATTTTTACAAGGAATCAAAAGAAAGAATTGTGATGCATTATTGAACCAAAATTGTACATAATTTCATGAATTGTTAAATTATTTAGCCTAATAAGTTTTGTTGGATGCACATTTTGCAGAGTTAACATCAATTAGATTAGAACATGATCAACATAGAGTTCAAAATCATGGAATATACATAGGGGGATTACAACCATGAAGATGAGATCAGAGGGATGTATGTCAATATGGGTAATGAAGGTACAAATTCAAATGAACATGGAGAAGGAAAGGAAGAAAGCATGAAATTGGCAAATACCATTAAATTTTTTCAAAAGGATGTCCAAAGTTATAAAACTTATAATAAGAGGCTAATGAAATCCAAGGAGCAGGAGGAGGGATTCAACATAAATCTAATGAAGGGATTGAACATAATAGAAAATAAGATGGATAAGGAGAATGACTCAAGAAAATCAGGAAGTCACAGGTCTCAAGATGAAAGGAGAAGAACAATAAGTGTTGAAAGACATCACCATAACTCCACAAATCATTCCACTAGGAGAGAAAACAGTGGTTCAAGTCCATCCCCTATCAAGAAACATAAGAAGAGTTTTGGGGTGGATGAGCTACAGGGAGAAATCAACAAAATCAAGCCTCCTACATTTGATGGTGAGAACAAGAAGGATGTTGATGCAAATACATGGATTCTTGGCATGAGGAAGTATTTTCAATTGCATAATTACTCTTCACATGCAGAAGGAAGGATTTCCATCTATCAACTCAAGGGAAATGCATCCATGTGGTGGGACCAATTTGTGCAGGTGAAACACATCGACGAGAAAAATGTTACTTGGAGGGAATTCAAGAGGTATTTCCAAAAGAGATACTTGACTAAGAGATACTATGAAAAGAAAATGAAGGAGTTATTTGAACTCAAGCTTGGGAGTATGACCATAGATGAATATGAAAAGAGGTTTTTAAAGATGTTGAAGTATGTTTCTTTCATAAAGGATGAGCCGGTTAAGATTCATAGGTACTTGAGTGGGCTGCCATCATTTATCAGTGAAAATATACAATATTATGATCCCAAAACATTAGAGGAGACCATAAGGTGAGCTAAATTCCCTTATGATTAGCATAAAGGAAAACCAACTTTCCAAAAATCTTGGGAAGAAAAGAAGAAAAGTAATATGGAAAAGAGGAAGAAGGGGGCTAAGCCACTATTCTTTAGAAATAATTCTCAGGGACAACTAGCTTCTAGAGAACCCATAATGATCAAAACAGTGGGGAAAATACCAAGGAAGCCACCTATTCAATGTTGGGGTTGTGGGGGAGATCATATGTACAGAGATTTCCCACACAGAGGTGAAAAAGTGAGGACTGTTCACAATGTACAAAAATATGATGGAGTGGAGGACATCGATATAAATGTGCCTAGGATATACACATCCTTGGACAACAAGAAAGATGAGTTTAAGTCACATATGATTGAAGTGGAAGGTAAGATCAACAACCAAACCATTACTATTTTAATTGATTTAGGAGCTAGTCATAGTTATCTAGATCCTAAGATGGTGGAAAGATTCCATTTACTAAGAAGGAAGATTGGAAAATCTTTGTTGGTGCAGTTGGCTACATGAGCTAAAAGAAAAATTAATGAGATGGTTAAGCCATGTCTAATGGACATGAATGGACTGAGCACCAAGGCATATTTGAACATCATACATTTAGGTTCCTATGAATTCCTAATTGGTATGGATTGATTGGACCAACACCATGCTATCCTAGACTATTATAATAATGCATTTATTTTCTTGGATTAGGAAGGGAATCTAAATACAGTACATGGAATTCCCAGGGAAGTAACCATCAGAGAAATTTCAACATTGCAGCTAAAAAAAAGTTACAAAAAAAGGTGTCAAATATTTTCTGCACATATGGAAGATACACCTAAAGATAAGGTGCCAAACATTGAAAATTATGCAGTCCTAAAAGTGTTTGAAGATGTATTTAAAGAAATACTAGGATTACCCCCTAAAAGAGACATTGATTTCTCCATCAATCTAATGCCTGGAGCAGCCCTAATATCCAAAACTCCCTACAAGATGAGTACACCAGAATTGAAGGAATTGCAAATGCAACTTGAAGAGCTTCTGAAGAAGGGCTATATATGCCCAAGTGTGTCACCTTGGGGTGTCCCAATATTATTTGTGAAGAAAAAGGATGGAACATTGAGGCTTTGCATTGAATTTAGGCAGTTGAACAAGGTAACTATGAAGAACAAGTATCATTTTCCAAGGATCGATGACCTCTTTGATCAGCTGAAACATGCAAAAATATTCTCTAAGATTGATCTTAGGTCAGGCTATCATTAGGTAATAATTGAATATGAAAACATCAACAAGACTGCTTTCTGAACAAGGTATGGTCATTATGAGTTCACAATGGTGCCATTTGGGTTATCAAATGCCCCAGTTGTCTTCATGTGTTTAATGAATGATAGTTTCAGAGAATACTTAGATAAATTTATCATTGTCTTTTTGGATGACATTATTATATATTCTAAGTCAAAGGAAGAGAATGAGAAACACTTGAGGATGGTATTACAAGTATTAAGAGAGCATAAGTTGTATGCCAAATTGAGAAAGTGCTCATTCTATCAGAAAGAAATTCATTATTTGGGACATATCATTTCAGAGGAAGGGATAACAATGGATCATGAGAATATAGAGGCCATTAGAGTATCGTCAGTGCCAAAGAATGTGACAGAGGTCAGATCATTCATGGGCCTTGTAGGCTACTATATGAGGTTTATTGTAGGATTCTCAAAGATTTAACACCCAATCACTTGCAAAAGAAGGTTGTGAAGTTTCAATGGACATTAGATTGTGAAAAGAGTTTCCAACACTTGAAGCATTTATTAACAAGTTCTCCAATACTAAGGATTGTTGATCCAAATAAAGACTTCATTATATGAACTGATGCATGTAAAGAAGGGCTTGGTGCAGTTCTTAGTCAAAATGGGTATGTGGTATGCTATCAATGAAGGAAGTTGAAGGAGCATGAAAGGAAATATGATACTCATGATTTGGAGTTGGTAGCCATAGTGCATGCCTTGAAGATGTGGAGGAAATACCTCATGGGAAAATGATTTGAGTTGAGGACAGACCATAGTGTTCTGAAATATTTATTTGGACAACCAACTCTAAATGCCAGGAAAAGCAGGTGGTTAGAATTCCTCAATGAATATGAATTTGATATAAATCATATCAAAGGGAAAGAGAACAAGGTGTCTGATGCACTTAGCAGAAGGGTGCATGAGTTGCATGCTTCAACCTGTTATCACTGAAATTTCGTCTGCAAATGGTTACAAGAATTCAGCATCGCCAAACAGTTATGAGGTCACCCATGGACCAAAATTACCCCAAAAGCATTTCCAAAGGGTCAAAAACTATGCAACCAATGATAAAATTAAAGTGCGCTATGACTACATAGGGAGCATGCGCACATGCGCGAAACAAAAATGCAGGAAAATCACACATGCGCTTGATGCGTGACTGTGGTTGCAAAAAGCCACGCACATGTGAGAACGGTGCATTTATGAGAGTGGTCGACCTCCCACCCACTTCTGGTTTAGCTTCCAAGTTGATTTGACACTCAAATCTGTACTGGATCCGACTGGGTGGTTGGTCAAAGACCTAGAAATGCCCTAATTTGCCTCTTTACACACTACAAGATGGTTGCACAATACCTAAAAGAAGTGCTATAAAAAGGCCATGGATGCACTTCATTTTTCAAGGAATTTCATAGAAAAGTTATGCTGCCACTATTCTCTTGAGGAATCCTCTATTCTTATCAAGAGTATATTAGCATCATTGCATTGGGCAATCCATGTCACCCCTTGAGTGGATTAGCAAGGAATTCTTTTGTTATGAACATAAAATATACATAAATAGATATTCATAACATAATAATAGTTAGTAAATAATAATTATTAAATAATGAAAGGTCATGTCTCAAAGGACATGACTATTGGTAAAGGGCACCCCTGCGTGGGTATATAAGCAGGC
>ML783398.1:1803419-1814448 GCA_009831015.1 Picea engelmannii | reverse complement strand
AGAGCTTATTTGTGGGGGTTCAAGAGCCCTCCCTTGGAGGAAGAAGGGACTCATAGTCCTCTTTCTTCTTGGTGTTTTCTTTCACTAATATCAACCTTACCATTGGTGACATGGGTCTTATTGTTTCTTTTGTCCTTATGTCCTTATGTCCCTATGTTCATTAGTTTAGTTGTTGTTTTATTTCTTAGTTGTTCTTTTATATTTCTTTCTCTAACCCTTTTCCTTACAGCTGTCCTGCTTAGCAAACCCAACTAAGCTTGCAAGCACCTCTATTTTTCTCACTAAGGTGATGAAAGAGGCACAACAGATTGGCATCCAAAGGCATTTAGTTAATTAGGTAATCAACACTTGTAAGGACCAAGCGAAGTCCACATGCAGCAAGGTGACACCTAATTCATTAAAACATTGGCACACTTTCACTCATTCACACACAAAAGTCACTTATCACTCACATAGTTTTCTTCTCGAAACGTGGAGGTCAAAGTAAGTTTCCTCCAAAGGGATTCAAAAACACCCCACCCTTTTCTTGATGAAACTATCCACTCCCATTTAATTTCAACGAGGTTGGTTCACACCCCCAATCTCTCAAACAACCACATCTAATTTTTTTCTAAAAACTCACTAAGTTTTCCTCCACAGGAGGTGCCAAAAGAAATTTTTTAGTCTAGGTAGGATTTCGGGGATAGGAATCCAAACAACTCCCCACTATCTAGTTCTCTCATTATCAAAACAATAGAAGTTGTCAAATAGGGAACTTAAAATCCTCCAAGTCAAGTGTTCCTAACACCATAAGGCAGGGAGATACCTGTGAAGGGTTGAAGGCCGAGGTCCGGTTGTTCTATGCGTCCCCCCTTGAGGCACTCACCTCTTGGATGGGATCCAACCCATGACCTATTTCTTAGGCTGAAAATCTAAATGTCGCACTTTTTCCGAGGTACCTAGTGACCAAATTTTAGGACATCTACCCAGGTGGCAATTGTGGGCTGCAATTGCACCTTGATCAGATTTTTTGTGGCTATTGGGAAATATCGCCAACTCTTTTGGGATATGCCCCCTTTACCCCTCATTATAACTGATTATTTCATCCTTCACTAGTTTCTCTTCCAGTGACTTCATACCCCACTGTTGAGTACTATTGGAAGGTCCAGTGCTATTTGAGAGGAAGGACGTTATGTCTTTTAGGACACACGATTTTGTTTTCTTTGATTCTCTACACAGACAAAACCCCCTTATCAACATATATGCTACTTTTCCTTTATGTATGATGCACTTTTGATTACATTTTGATTTAGATATATATTGTGCTAAGTTCCAAAATTACAACAAAGGCTCTTGCTTATTTATTACTCTCACCACCATTCGCACACATTCACTCAGCTAGTTGGACATCATAGGGGACCCACAAAATCCTCGTCTTTCCAGACGCTTGCTAAATCTCCCTCCTATCTTAGGGGGAGTGCCTAGTCTTGCCAACTCATCGGCACCACCTTCTCACACTCTAGTGAGTGCCACTATCTTAGGAGCATCTTTGCTTGGTTCCACATTACTTGGTTCCACTTCCCAAGTCCCTCCATTCACTCGCTCTCCTTTACATGAAAGAGGAGGGCCAAATTCCTCTCAAGGGGGAAGTACCAACCCACCTAGCCCCCCTCAAGGGTCAGGTTCACAAAACACTCATACCATGGCTAGAGCTAATCCTCAACCCACACTCCTGATGCCATATTTGGCCTCTCTTAACATACCATATCTAAGAAAACTTACCAATGATCCTATATTGCATGACCCCACATGGCCTGCAATGCCCACCAAACTACCTTCAAACATCCCCAAGTTTGAAGGGAAGGTAGGGGATGACCCTGCCAATCATGTCATTACTTTCCACCTATGGTGCTCTTCCAACAACATTATGGATGATTCCATCAGACTTAGATTATTTCAATGCACACTTACTGGCCCATTGACCAAATGGTATGTAGATGAAAAATCAGGGTCCCATGCGACTTTCGAGTCCTTGGCCAAAGCATTTTTGACCTTCTTCCAATTACCAATCCACCATGACAATGGTCTGGAACTACTCTCTAATTTCAAACAAACCTCAGCCACACACATCGCTGATCACATTCACGAGTGGCGTAGACGACGTAGTTTGTGCAAAGAAGAAACCACCAAACAACAGTGTCTTGACTGGTTTCTTAGATCACTTGTCTCTCTCCTCGGTAAGGATGTAGCTTCCACCTTCCCTCAATCAGAGGAATAAGACATCAATAAGGCTCAACAATACGACCTCATCTATTCACAGTCAGGGTACTTATACACTGTACTTCCTGATCTCCCAAAACCTGTGTCGTTTGGCCAAGACAAACTTGGGATGTCTCACTCAGCAGATAGACTGATTGGTAATACCACTCACCACGGTCCACAACCCCAACAACCACCAATGTATGGCACACCTCAATATCCGTCGGCATATGGGGGCACCTCTTATTACCCCCCACCTCCTTGTCAACAACCATACCCTGTTTCTATGCCTCCACCCATCAGTGGGCCACCGTTGGCACCCCCCATACACCCACCTATTCAAACAAGTTCTTGTACCCCCTCTACCTTAGCTTATAGTACTAGAGAAAGTGCAATGCCTTCCTATGTACCTTACAGATCGTTACCCCCACAGAATATGTACTTTCCATTTCCTGGTCCTCCACAACACATGACTCCCCCACATCCTCACGCTGGGGTGAATTTTGTTCAACACTCTCCCGTTCAACAATATCAAAATTTTGAACAGCTGAATATGGAAAATCCGACCCACCCATCGAATAATGCCAAAAATAAAGGAAGAAATAGGAACAAAAACAACCCAGGTCAAGGCAGGAATCAACCCCAGCAAAACCAACGTATGGGGGGCAACCATAACCAAGGGAATCAGAACCCCCAGGGGGAAAATAACAATAGGTGTCGAGGGAGAAATAACAATACTATCAAAACCAGCTTCCTTTGTTCCCTTTGCGGTGAGTTTGGTCATTATACTCATCATTGACCCCAAATCATCGATTTCAAATGGATGAAAGACTCAGGCAGTCTACCACATCCTCCAGCACTGCCGGCCCCTCAGCAGGCCCCACAACAATACATGCACCAACCCTCACCAGCCGTGCTACAGAATCCCATTCCACACCAAGGTGTGATGAACACTCAACAAGAGATATAGCCTACCCCACCACAGTTGGGATAGTACCTCAATCCAAACAATCCAACAGATCATATGATCCTCCTCACCAGTGAGGAAGAAATCCTTCTGCAAACACGTAATCATCAATACCATGCACCTGCTGAGTCTCCTCCCTTTCCCCTAGAAACAATCCCCGCACCAACGAGACCCCCATTGGTGATCCCTCACCCTAATGCAAAACCATCTCTTCGCATCCCTCGCATCCCATTGTGATGAAATGTCCACAACCCACAGGGTAGGGAAACTCATAATTATAGTTTGGATGATGACTTAGCACAATCCCCAGCTGCCATGTCAGTCTTAGAGGTCCTTCAAAGTTGTCCCACTCAATGGAAATCATTACTTTCCACCTTGGGGGAAGTCGACCCCGTAGATACTCGCCTCATCACATTTGATCTCGACAATGGAGAACCTCGACTCCCCGCTCTAATCGCTTTTCAAATACTAGTGAAAATTCGGAACATAACAGTTCATCCCTACATCATCAACGAAGGTGCATCCACATGCATTATGTCCAATTCTATTTGGAAGAAACTTGATTCCCCCGAACTCATACCATCTACCATTACTTTAAGAGCTTATGATGGATGATCATCGTCTCCTGAAGGACTCTTCCAAAATGTCCTTGTAGAACTCGGGGGAAAGACCATTCTTATTGAGATTGAAGTTATCGACGCCAAACTTGATTATAATATCCTTTTCAGTCGTAGCTACATGTATGCTATGCAGGCAGTTGCCTCTTCCGTCTTTCGAACAATGATGTTCCCCCATAACGGGAAGATCATTACCATTGACCAAGTCTCACATTACGAGCCTAACCCTTCTGCCAACATCGATAACATTCTCCCTCTCATCCACATGAGTCATGACGCATACCCACTCATCGAAATGGGTCCTGAGATTTTCAAAGACCCATCATTGTTAGGAACTTACCACGGTGCACCACTACTTCTTCATCCTTCCAATCAAGTATGCATCGTATCATCCAACGGAACTGACACAGAGGATACCCTTCCTCCTTGGGAGGATTCTATCATATTTGACGTCTCACTACTCGCAGAGCTCCCCCCTCATGAGCCTCCTGCGAACTCGTCAACTCCACAAGGTCATGAGTCCACCTCTCCCCAAGGCCATATCCCAGTTTGGGAAACAGTTCCCCAAGACATTACTCAAATCCCCTTCTTTTACCCTCCACCAGGCGTACAAGCTTTCCAGGTAGCCACAACGCTTACCCTCCCTAATATGGTTTTATCAATTCCAGTTTGGTATTTACATCCACTAGAGATGGTCCCTCGGCCATCGCTTCCCCCCCAAATTGAAGGAATCCCAATGACGATTCCCATACTCACTCCCACCATACCCTCTACACCCCCACTCACTACCCTCCCTGCCATAGCTAGGGGCAGACGAAAGAAGAAGGATCCCACAAATCCACTTTCCTTGCGCATCCAACCTCCTTGCATGCTATGTGAGAAAGATGGACACCAAACCAACAACTGCCCATCCCTACCGGAGTTACAAAACTTGATTCCACTCAATCAAACTCCATCAACACTCGCCACTGTAGCAAGTACTGCTGCTATCGCCCCTCATTCAAGTAGTAAAGGGCTGCGAACCAAATTTGCTTGCGCTATATGTTCATAATATGGCCATTATACCCACCATTTCCCAACACTGCTACACTTTCGGTAGACATTAGCCGCAGTAATCCAAAGCTTCCAGAACAAACCCCATCTAGCTACATCATCCCTACCAAAAATCACTGACATCCATTATGTCAGAACTTCAGTCAATTAACGTAAGAGATGCCCTTGCTCTCTATGTGAATCCTTAGATCATTTTACATACCAATGTCCTATGATCATTGAATATAGGCAATGCCAATTGACCCTGATTCAAACCCCGACGCCCCCTACAGAATCGATGGTCAACCTTACCTCATCCCTAGAGATTCTTCATATCATTTCTCTCAAACCTGAGGCACTCCCGATGCCTCCATAGTTCTTAGATGACTTATCCTAGGATTCACCCCCAAATCCCCCCAATTCTCCCATTCATTTCCCTACGGAAATATTACACCCAACCACCATTAGTACTCCTCAGTACTTCGATATTTGGTTTATGTCGAGTGAACCATTGCAATCTCATTGCATCATTCCCCCTGCTTATTTTTCACCCAAAGACAACCAAACGGCGACAATCACCGATATCATTGTTTTATACCCCTTGTATTCCCGCCAATTTCACTGTGACGAGGACATACTCGAGGAAATAAACACCCCTGGCTACCCATGGGATGCGCTCCACCATCAAGCTCTCTTCTTTCTACAAGAATCTTCCATGCCTTCTCATCCACACCCCATATACACAATCAAAACCAAATATTTTATCCCATGAGGGCATATCGACTGGTTCAACAACCCCATTCCTGCCCTTGATGCTTTTGAAGAAGGCAACATGGCCAACATGTCGCTGACTATCAAACTTGATATTTCCATCAAAACTAGAATCGTTGAGGAAATCACCATTGGCACCACTTGCACTCCTCAAGAAATCATCGCCTATAAATCCCTCTTCCAAGAATATCGGCATATTGTTGCCTAGTCATACATAGAAATTCTTGGCCTTGATCCCTCGATCATCGAACATCGCATCGACACTTGGCCTGACATAACCCTAGTTCGTCAAAAACAATGACCGCTACACCCATCCAAAGTAGCGGCCATCAAAGCTGAGATTGACAAATTACGCTCTGTTGGGTTCATCTACCCCATCGCCTATACATCATGGGTTTCCAACCCTGTACCCGTTAACAAAAAACAAGGCACTATCCGCGTCTGCACGAACTTTGACGATCTCAATCACGCATGTCCCAAAGACAACTTTCCAACACCTTTCATCGATCAAGTTATCGACGACTGCACAGGCCATGAGGCTCTATCCTTCATGGACGATTTCTTTGGTTATAATCAAAACCAAATCCACCTAGCCTATCAATACAAAACCGCATTCACTACCCCTTGGGGTACTTTTTCATATCGTGTCATGTCGTTTGGCCTAAAGAATGCTGGCACAACTTTCCAACGGGCTATGACATACATTTTTCATGATTTGGCTCATATCATCCTTGCATACTTGGACGTCCTCACAGCTGGATCCAAGAAGCGCACCCAACATATTGATGATTTACGGATCATCTTCCAACGGTGTTGTCAGTACAATATCTACTTAAACCCCCTCAAGTGCTTTTTCTGCATCACTGCAGGGTGCCTCCTCAAATTTTTCGTTTCCCAAAGCAGTATTACCGTGGACCCCCTCAAATTCCAAGCCATCAAAAAAATTCCACCTCCTCGTAATTTACGTCAACTCCAGAGCCTACAAGGAAAAGCTAACTTTCTACAGTGTTTTGTCCCAGACTACGCCACTTGAGCACACGGTCTTCTTCGCTTACTATGCCACGACATCCCATTTCACTGGGATTAACATGCCCCAAAAAAATTTAACGATCTTAAAATGGCATTCTCCAATGCCCCTTTAATTAGTGCACCTGACTACAATCACGACTATATCCTCTATATATCAGCATCAGCTGTCTCAGTAGCAGGAGTTCTCGTTCAAATCCGTGATGATGATCATGAGCATGTCATTTACTACATTAGTAAAAACCTCTCAGGTCTACCCTTGAAGTATAAACATGAAGAGAAACTCACCTTCGTAGTCATCCTCACAGTCCAGAAACTACATCATTACATTATGCTTCGCATGACTAAGATCATAGAAGATTCCAACCCTATGCAATACTTTCTCAGTCATCGACAAATTAGTGGCAAATTTTCCCGATGGATCATTATCCTTTAGTAGTATGATCTTGAATTCTCAACACCCAAGAGCAAGAAATCTCTCGTCCTCGTCGAACTTGTCATAGCCTTCCCCTCTAACACTACCAGTGCCCCCATCAATACTGACTTCCCCGATGAACATCTCTTTTACATCACTTCGGATGACCCTTGGTACGACGACCTCCTCGTCTACCTCCGAACCCAAAATTTTGGTAACCACCTCTCATGAGATGATCATCGTTGAATTCGCCACCAGGCCCCTCACTATCTCCTCATCAGAGATATCTTATATCGGTGAGGGGTTGACACCATACTTCATCGATGCTTGACTATTGACAAGGATGATCGAGTCTTAAATGATTGCCATAGTGGCGCATGTGGGGGCCATCTTTTGGGAATTTGCATTGCTTAGAAAATCATCTGAGCAGGTTATTTTTGGCCTACATTGTTTCACAATTGCATTCATGCCATGAAGCAATATGAGAATTGTTAGCTTTACGCCAACAAAGCACGAGCACCACCTACTCTTCTTCACCCAGTCACTACTATCGGCCCCTTCTGTAAATGGGCCATCGACTTCATGACTTGTAATCCCCCATCCAGCAATGGACACAAATACATTGTTGTCGCATTTGATTACTTCACAAAATGGGTAGAATCTATGCCCACCTTCAACAATACTGCTGACACTGCAACACTTTTTTTCTTTAATCACGTCATATCCCACTTTGGAGTACCACTCCAACTAGTTTCCGATCATGGGAAACACTTCAAGAATGAG
Organism: Picea engelmannii; assembly: GCA_009831015.1. Taxonomy (NCBI): domain Eukaryota; kingdom Viridiplantae; phylum Streptophyta; class Pinopsida; order Pinales; family Pinaceae; genus Picea; species Picea engelmannii. The sequence continues at coordinate 1,806,599 of ML783398.1, read as the reverse complement.
ATTTTCATCGAACTCTCATATTGGTTAGGATTATCCCATGAGTTTTCCTCACCATACTATCCATCTTCAGCCACGAGATCATCATCCCATCACCTACATCAAGACAGTCTCCAGGGCAGTTTTTATCCTTAGCCCCCGTGGCACGATTTTTTCATACCCCGTCTAGGTACACATGCGCATGTTCAAAATTATCAAATAAATTCTCGTATGTTCGATTCTCTTCAGGTATTTCTCACGTCGGGTATTTGGTTTTCATGTGTGTAGGTACTTGGTCATCATACATCAACGCAACCCCTTTAGGTATATAATTAGCATTGGCATGTAATCATTCCCTCTGAATCTCATTTGCATCTCCAGTCACACCCTCTGACATTTGCCTCTAAGATCTCCATCTCTGGCTCTGCAGTACCAACACCTCCATTTTCCTCTTAGGTACTGTCACTCGGTAGCACTCTCCTCCACATGAGTTGTCTCATTCATAAGCACCCTTTTTCACTTTGACACTCATGCTATTTTTTCAACCCTTTAGGGATGGGAGTCTCGATATTCTTACATCATGTCGCGAATCAACCACATACTCCTTCTCCTCATTTTGCTAGATTTCCCAATGGACTCCCAGGTTCTATTTTGACTGCACCTCCATAGTATCATGAACCCTCCATTTCATCCACCATCAGTTTGCCCCTCTGCAAATTTCCCTCCATTTCATCTACCTCATACAGAAACCCACCCATGGGGCCCCCACCTACCACCAATTCTGCTAACTAATGGCGCCCTCACCGACCCAACCATATTACATTGGTGCACCCATTTCTGTATTTGTACACTCATCCCAAATTATTCTTTATTTATTGTACAAAAGCCTTTATTTCCAGCATTTCCATACCTTTTTGTCGTCCCCTTTGGTGACCTTCTTCCCTTTTTCACAACAACAACCCATGTTGCCCTTGGTTGGGGCACTCCTTATCATCTACCCTTGTTGAAATTGTCCATATCCTCTGAGTGTCCCATAGGTCACTTACCTCTGCCCTATGAGTTTGTTCACTTTGTCCCGCCTCTGGCACAACTTATCCCACGTCTTGTTGTCCCCCTGACACTCAACTTAATTGAACAGTTTCAATCACTTATACTTCACATATACCCCCAACCAAGGGTAGTCTTGAGTCTCCATACATATTGACCTCAATCATGTACCTCCTCCAGTTCCTAACCTCACCTAGTAGATTTCACAAAGCCCTTTGCTTCTGGGAGTCGCGTCCCCCTTTTGTCGACGTCAGCGCAGTTTTCTAGAAGGGCGACAATATCTTGATTCTCATTACCTATCCAATGAGATATCTTAGATGACACATGGAGAACCACAATTTCTCCTTGCTGTCATTGACCCCCATAACATTTGAATTCAATATTTCTCATGTTACAGTGGGTCTTACTTTGCGACTATTGCAGTTATTTCTTATATTTTCCGAAGACCTCTGAACTTGGCTAGGCTATCAATGCCTACAACATCTGCGATATTTCTTATAGATATCACTGCCTACTGGTCAGAGTATGTTCCTCCGCAAAATTGTCTTCTGCCTTTATCACGACTGCCCCCGAGGGCACTGCAGTTGTCTACATCAACACATCATTCCTTTTTGAGTTACATAACATGATCATGGGGCATGCCCACCTCATTTGTACATAATTTATTTTTACACACCTTATGGAAGGTTGGGTTCTACAGGTTCCCTTCTCCCTCTAACGGGTAGCTCTTGACAATCCCACTATTGCTCTCTCTTACAACGACACTCTCAGTAGAAGAAACATTGATGGAATTCGGCTATACGTATGCTCCTAACCTCATCCATCAGGGGGCATTTGTTATCACTAAAATTTCATCCGCAAATGGTTACAAGAATTCAGCATCGCCAAACATTTATGAGGTCACCCATGGACCAAAATTACCCCAAAAGTATTTCCAAAGGGTCAAAAAATATGCAACCAATGATAAATTAAAGTGCGCTATGACTACACAAGGAGCGCGTGCACATGCACGAAATAGAAACCGAGGAAAAGCGCACATGCGCTTGATGCATGACTGTGGTTGCAAAAAGCCACGCACATGTGAGAACGACGCATTTATGAGAGTGGTCCGCCTCCCACCTACTTTTGGTTCATCTTCTAAGTTGATTTGACACTCAAATATGGACTGGATACGACTAGGTGGCTGGTCAAAGACCTATAAATGCCCTAATTAGCCTCTTTACACACTACAATCTAGTTGCACAATACCTCAAAGAAGTGATATAAAAAGGCCATAGATGCACTTCATTTTTCAAGGAATTTCATAGCAAAGTTATGTTGCCACTATTCTCTTGAGGAATCCTCTATTCTTATCAAGAGTATATTAGGATCATTGCATTGGGAAATCCATCTCACCCCTTGAGTGGATTAGCAATGAATTCCTTCACCGTTTTCATTTTCAAAGTTGTAAGAAGAGCTTATTTGTGGGGGTCCAAGAGCCCTCCCTTGGAGGAAGAAGGGACTTGTTATCGCTCAGTTTGTAGGAAAGGTTTAGGTAGCTTGAAGTCAAGGCTGAAACTGGTGTAACAGGAGCTTCCCCACCCACTGTCACCTCGATGGGGAGCTCTTTCTATTTAGGGTGGCTAATCCCAAGGGAGACGTCCCTAGTAATCTGGGGTTCTGAAGGAAAAGGATCAAGGGTTTAAAGGCTCTATGGTTAAGACAAGCTTTCCCTTCACAGATTACTGCCCAAAAAGATAGTCAAGGAGAAGAAATTCCACTGAATGGTATCTGTTTGCGAGACAAGGCAAATAAAACTAAGAGAATGTGCTGCAGTGGTTAGTACTTCAAAGTATTAATGACTATCTTTAATACATATGAGAAATAATACATGTAATTATTGACAAAGTCAATGATTGCAAATAAAGACTTATACTTTATGTCACTTCTTCAATAAAGACACAAGAGATATAGGCATTCAATGTATAAAATCAAATCCTTGTTATATCACAATGCAATAAATATGCTCATACATCAATATTGTTGCTGCATCACTATTGCAGATTTAGGGTGACGTCAGCCCTAGTATTAGGTCAATTTTTTGAAGACAATGAGAGGAACGTTTTGTCAAACAAACTTATGAATGCAATCAACAACTCAAGGTCTATCAAATAGATG
>ML783398.1:1762054-1802633 GCA_009831015.1 Picea engelmannii | reverse complement strand
TAAAAACAGCCGACAAGGCTGACTTAACAATATTTGATTATTTGTCACATTAAATGCTAAAAATGCCAAAAATGAGCTAAAAATGGAGACGTCAGGCCCCTATGAGGGAGACATTGGCCCCTTCAGGGCATAATCATCATCCAACAAGCAAAACGTTGGCCCCTGTGGGGCTCCTGCAACCTGCCATGTGTGCCAAACAAGCCCAGCACACTGCCATCTGCTCCAGAAAATGTCCAACCTATCCTGGGTGGCGTCTTATCCATCAAGGCCATCATCACATCTGCAAGGGGCTGATCCCCATAGGTCAAATCTCTGCCACAACGTCCTGATGAGGGTGTTCTTATTCTTCTCTATGCAGGGGATCGTCATAACTCTATCCTTCCTCTGCCATACCAACAACCATCTGATGGGCTCTTTAGCCCCATGGAGGTCCGAGCTAATCATCTCCCCATGTGCACCGATCCTCTGGTACCTATCCGCCGGGCATGGTCCTACACATCAAAGACTACACCCTCCATGGGCTCATCAGTCCTAGATATCATAGCAATGTAAATCATATCTCATCATTAAAGTCATCAAACATATGCATGAAATCCCTATCATATCATCTAAGAGCTCAAATTCATTACACAGATCTACTATACAAAGCTAAGGAAACCGACATAACAACCTATTGGGCTAATACCCACAAGAGATGGAAAGTTTCCTCAAAAGATTATTCAAGCCATGTTTAATGAGGTGATATGGTTTTAGGGATGTCCAGTCATAGTAAGACCAAGGGCTGGTGTTGTCTGTGGGTGCCTTTGTAGGAGGCGAGCTGTACCCGTCATGGATACATTTTTTCCAAGCCCTTTTATTGCCTTATCTTTATTTTATTGCTTTTTACTACAAGGTCTGACCATAGGACACTGCCTTGGCTTGGTGGCTAGAGCTGACAGCGTTACCCACTAGTAGCTTCGCAGAAATGAGAAGGCTAGCTCGTGATGAGACCCCCTTTCCTTTGGCCATGCAACCAAAGGTCACTACCCTGGTTTGGTGGCCAGATAGTGGCAATGTCATACTGCTAAATACCTATGAACATAATGGGATGGCTCGTGATGAGACCTCCCATCTTCTTGGTTAGGTCTTGCATTTATTTATTTATCATTTTTTTTTTCTTAGGGTCCCTTAGTTTCTTATCGAGAGGCCTTTTATTGCCTTCTCGGGGATCCCCTGGGTGAAGCATCTCTAGGTTCTATTTCCTATGGATTTTATCTTTTACCAGCTGCTTTTACCCCCTGGGTCTTTAGCCCCTTCTTCCCACAAGACAAAGCATACCTTGAGAGGTCATCCTAATGGCTAGACTAGGGGAATGGGATGGATGAGTGGGGTATAAGATGTAAAAGTGATAAGATGGTGGGAGCGGATGATAGCTCTGCAAATCCCCCTTGGTGGCTAACCAAAACCCATGAATACCAACTTGCTAAGTTGCCCCATCAATCACCCCAACCATGGTCAAGTGGATTAGTGTAAGATCCAAGTAGTCATTCGAAATGAAAGTAACCTAATGCATATATAAGAAGGTTATAATGATCAAATATGACACATACCATGATACCTCAGACCAATTACCTCATGGAGAAAGAGTCCTCTCCGATGCAAGCCCAGGCCGGTAGTGATGGAAACTGCTACTGCTGACAGGACAAGTCTGGATGAGAAGAAGAAATATGGGCCCTCCAGGGCCATGCTCAAGTCACTCCTACTCTCGGTACTCCATGTCTAAGACCATGTGGGCCTCGAGACATGATCTCCTAGTTATCCCTAGATATCGGGGATAACATCTGGCTCCAACTCGGGGACATGTGCTAACTATAGAGCGCATGAGAACCTCAACAATCTCTGGCATAGACCTGTAACATGCTCACACTTGACAAGAAGGCATCAGCGACAAAAGACGGGGTGGTATTTCCACCCCGTAAAGCAATAGCATATACATAGTAAATGTGCATGTAAGGCAGTAAAACAAGAAACAAACAAGATGCACAAACAATGCGGTATAATACACAGAAGTGATTACTTACCTATATGATCATGTATCTAGAGGATTGTAACGCTTTAAATGCAAAGCGTTCACTGGTAACTTCATAATTTCTCCTTCCATTGTTTCCAGGTTGAAAGAGTTTATACCTGCACAATTTCGGATTTTGTAAGGCCCTCCCCATAGGTTGTCAAATTTCTTGTGCATACCAGGTTTCTCTTTTCTTTTGTCCCACAATAGCACAAGATCTCCCCTAGCGAAACTTCTGCCTTTGGCTTTGTGGTCAAAAGTACTCTTCACTTTCTCTTGGTTTCTTACCATCTGACCCAAAGCATTTCTTTGAGTTTCGTCTAATTCTATCAACTGGTTTATTCTCCCTTGAATTGCTTCTGCATCTGTGTCATACTGTTGTACAAATCAGAGAATGGGAATCTGGAGATTTACTGGGAGTTTTGCTTCAAGTCCATACACCAGCTCAAAAGGGGTTTTTCCTGTGGCTGTCTTCATTGTTATTCAATCTGCCCACACTGCATATTTTAGTTTTCTATCCCATGACTTCTTATTTTCTTCAACAACCTTTTTCAGAATATTCATGAGATTCTTGTTAGTTGACTCAGCTAGTCCATTTCCTTGTGGGTAATAATTCGAGGAATGAGACAAGGTAATGCCATACTTGAAACAAAATTCCACCAGGGCATAGGAGCTAAAGGCTTTGGCATTATCTATAGTGATCTTCGAAGGAATCCCAAACCTTGTTATGATTCTCTCCTCTAAGAAGTTCATGACAACTTCTTCAGTGGATTTCTTTGTAGGAATCGATTCGACCCATCTGGTGAAGTAGTCTGTAGCCGTCAAAATCCATTGATATCCATTACTTGAATTGTCCTTGAATTCACTGATAAAATCCAGGCCCCACTGCTGAAAAGGTGCTTCTACTACCACTGGTTTCAAAGGCTGGGCAGGGAGCTTTGGTTTGCCCTTGAAGTATTGACAAGGTTGGTAGGACCGAACGTGTTGATAAGCGTCTGAGAAAAGGGTCAACCAGTAATAACCTGCCCTCAAGATTTTGTGGGTAGTGGTATGTGCAGCAAAATGTCCACCACAATATCCAGAGTGTAATTCCTTCAAGATCTTCTTTGCCTCATCTTTATTCACACATCGAAGTATAATTCCGTCAGGATTCTTCCATCCGAGTCCATCTTCTGTTAAGTAGTATTTCAAGGCTTTCAACCTTAAATCTCTCCTCTTGTGATCCACCAGGTGATCAGGACATGACAAGTTCTTCAAATAATAGACTATGTCAGAATACCACTCATCATGTTCCAATTCACTAGTTATTACATTTACCTGCTCGTTTTCACCGATCTGTATAGCTTCTTGATTGCTTTCAGTGAGCATCTAGGACAAACCTTGTCCCTTTACTATCTTGGTGGGTTTTATTTCTAAGTCTTATTCTTGGATTTTCGAAACCCACTTTCCTCTGGTGCCCATACAGTCTTGCTGTGACAAGACATCCTTCACAGCTGGGTACGGGACATAAGCCTTGATCTTGTTATAACCGACATAATTTCTGAAATGCTGGAGGGACTTGACCAAAGCGTAGGCTTGTTTTTCCACGATGGTGTAGTTCAATTATGAATCTCTCAGGACTTTGCTCATAAAGGCCACGGTACGTTCGAAGTTGTCAGCATCCTTCTGCATCAATACCCCTGCAATGGTGTCCTGGGACGCAAATGAGAAAATGATAAAATCTTGTGAAAAATCAGGACTGATCAAGACCGCTTGAGAGATGGAATTCTTGATATCTTCGAAAGATCTGTCAGCCTCTTTTTCCCATCTAAAAACAACGTCCTTCTTCAGTAGAGCACTTAAAGGTTTTATCCTTTCGGCAAAGTTAGGTACAAATCTGCGGATGAAGTTGATTTTTCCAAGAAAGGACTACAGGGCCTTTTTGTTCACTGTAGGACAAACATATTTTATTGATTGGACTCATTCAGGGTCAATGGAAACTCCTCCTGGTGAGGCCACATGGCCTAATAATTTTCCTTCATCAATCCCGAAAATAGACTTTTTAGGGTTTAGTGAGATGCCATACTCTCTGCATCGCTCAAAAATGATTCTAAGGTGGGAGAGATGATCTTTCCTTTCTTTGGACACCACTGTGAGGTCATCTTGATAAATCTCTATAATCTTTTGTATGAGGTCTCTAAATGCGTAATCCATTGCTCTTTGAAAAGTCGCACCTGCATTCATAAGACCAAACGACATCCTCAAGTACATAAATGTTCCCCAGGGTGTAGTGAATGCATTTTTGAGTTGATCCTCCCTTTTGAGCAGAACTTGGTTATATTATGAGAATCCATCTAACATTGACATCATTCCTGCTCCTGTAACTCGTTGAAGCAGATGTTCCATGTTCGGGAGAGGATAATTTTCTTTCAATGACATCTAGTTGAGGTTGCGGAAATCAACACATAGGCGGATGTCACCATTATTTTTTCTAACAACCACTAGATTTGACATCCAAGAAGAATACCTGATTGGGGCTATGATACCTGCGCCAACCATCTTCTAGAGTTCCTTTTGTATCTGCCCTGCCAACTTCGGGTTGATGTTCCTTAATTTCTGTCGAAAAGGTTTGGCTCCTTCAATCAAAGGTATAGCGTGTTGAATAACATCTCCTCTATAGGCCTTTAATTCATCGTAGTTCCAGGCAAAGATATCTATGAATTCCCTGATGAGGTCAAGTATTGCCTTCCTTTCTTTCCCGGTAGTTACTTTCCCTATCTTGACAGCTCTTGGATCCATTTCAGTACCAATGTTAAATTCCAGGGCTTCCTCAGCCTGTTTGTTGGTTCTCCAAATGGTGCAACGAAATTGGTGACCGAGTTGATTTGTTTCATCTTGATGAGTCACCCCAAATGATGATATTTTGGATCAAAACATGCACAAACAACCTTGGTGAACATGTTCCTAGTGGGATGTCCTAGATAACATTTCTTATGCCACCACCACCATTGCCAACATTCTTGATCTAAGTACAGAATGCCTACATATAGTTTGGTCTCATCATCCCAAATATTATGGAGGTAAAAGTAGTGTTCGAATTGGGAGGCCCACCTAGCTGGGTCATATCCATCAAATTTATGCATCTCCCCTTTGGAAGCTTATTCCAAGAGTTTGTAGAACCCCAAGGAGAGTGGGAATTATGGTTACTCTCATAATGAGAAGAATGAGGGATGTCATAGTTGTACTATGGTTTCTTACCTATGTCAAAAAATCCAAGGTGTTGGGTAAGGGCGTCCAGGTTGGTCTTGATTTTAGCCATGTCTGAAAAACACTGTTGGAGATGGTGAATATCCCCAGGGTCTCTTTGATCTCAGAGACATCATCAGATAGTTTGTTTACCTTAGTGTCCCACTCTTCAATAGTCTAAGAGTGAGTGGTAGGACACATGTTGATGGGATAAGCTGGAAATAATTGTGTCGGGAAGGAGATCGGGTCCAAAAGGCTTACAATTGATAGGGATCACTTCGATCAAGGTGAAAAAAGGAATCCATTGGGATATTTCATAAGCAAGGAGTAAGGGGGTCAAGTCCAGAAAAAGGATGAAAATGATAGCTATCATTGCGGTCAGGAAGAAAAAAGGAATCTAATGGAATAGGTCGCAAATAAGGGTGTTTTCAGTCCCCCCCCAAAAAAAATTTACAACTACGGAGTTATACTTTGGTATGAATAATTTTGCAGTTTCAGAATATCCAATTTCTTAACAGGAAGAAAGATGTGGGAATTTCACAACCAGAATGCAGGAGGCTAGGTTGCATGGCAATGGAGCTTGTATGTGCTCTTTTAGGGATGTTATGTTTTACGATGTGTCTTTCCCTAGGGTTATGGTTTGTTTCAGGGTACCTACATACAAGGATTTTCCCTATGTTATATCTCTTTGATATATGTGCGGGGTCGACAGTAGTACTTGGTCCAATATCTCAGGGAACCAACTAAGGAGGCTTGACCGTACCCTTAGTCGTACTACTTGATTACCCAGGTACTAGAGAGTATATTCCCAAGTGTTTTTCTCGGTGAAACTATAGCAGTTAGGTGGCCAACCAATTGAGCTAGGAGGATTTCAAGATGTCTAGGGCCAATCCATGCACAAGTGTTTTCTAATTCGCTACCACTATAAGGGGTACCAACATGCATTACAAGGGTGGCCAACAAATGTGAACTTAATAACCACTTGTATTTCCTATGTGTATTCTTCCCCAACCATGGATTTGTGCATCGAACGACAGATCTATGTGGTTTATTGATGCCGGAACACATCTCTATCCTGGAAAAAATAAATTCACCCACACTTCCTACCCAGGAAAGTTCTCTGATACCACTTGTAGTATACCTAGAACAGTTAAAAACAAGAAAATATAATGTTCAAGTAACATGAACATCAAATATACAGAATAAATATAAAGCAAAAAGATAATAGTAATACCACAAAAAAATTAGTTCACTTGCCTCTTCGAGGGGGGAACCTCCAAATGAGCAGAGCTTTATTACAATAATACTCAACAACATACAATGGAGAGATGCATTCTTTAAATATTGTTCACAACCAAAAATACCATGGGCCAATACCACGGGCCAATACCATGGTTTATCCCTAAAGAATTTATAAAATTCCACCAACCAACTTTCTAACTACTTGTGGTATTGATAAAGAGGGTTGAACACTTATTATAATGACAACTAACTAATTAACTAACTAAGAGGGCTTAGGGATGGATCCTAACAGTTCCTTCTCAAAGATACAAACAATCTCAACTATCTCTTTATGGCACCATGGAATTTTATCCATATGAATCTCTTTTAATGTGATCTAATGTACAAATGCAGGTAATTTATATATGGCCCATCGCAGGTCCTAGGGGAAGTCATGGTTCACACAACCAATCATGAGCAAAGGATAATGACACTAAAAAATAGACACAAACATCGTTAATTTTAACAAAATTGTGAGTGCATATTATATTTTAACCTACACTATATAAAAAGAATCATATATTCGATATACATACCCTTAGAAGGTTCAGATGGTCACGTGATTTCAACCCGACAAATTCCCTTCTATAGTGAAGCAATATCATAAAGTTGACCCATATAAAGAATGTTCTTTCACACCCAATATAACATCCTTCACCATATAAATATCATATTTCCTCAAAATCCATGGGACGTCACCTTCATTAAAAGACCAAGAGGGTGAAACCCCCCCTCTACTTTATTTTCTTAACCAATGTCCCTTTTTAGTATTTGAAGAAATAATATATCTCCTAACATCCAATGTGCCTCTTTTATTTGATGATATGTGACTGCATAAATAAGATGAAACATTTTTTAATATATGCATGGGATCTAGTAAGTGGGAAATATTAAGATGCTCCCAATATGGAAGATCATAAAATACATATTTATTTTTCAACCCAATTGGAATTTTTTGAACATAGGTGTCAAAACATTCAGGATCATCAAACATAGGTTCTCCATTTGAATCAAACAATTTTCCCATTTCCTTCTCCTTCTCTATCTCATATGCCCTAATCCAATCTCCTGGTATGATTATTTAATGCCTCTTGGTTCTCTCTAGTTTACCATTGAAAGGATATGCAACTGTTCCATAAGGGTGGCCTTCTAAGAGGAATACCCTCAAATAGTCATACATTGTCTTTCATAGGTGGTTGGATCACCTACACTTTATAGAAGGTCTACAACATTTACATCCATGATACCCTTTTGTTACAAGACCTGCGATGTTATCTTATACATGGAATTTTAGTTTCAAAAATATAGTTGCACCAAATTAAGTATGCCAAATAAAATTACAGATATAAATAAACCGATCAATATTCTTACCATAGAAAACTTGTATTCTTGGATAATTGTGAGTGGTGTACACACATATTATTGGATAATTGTGAGTGGTGTACATACATCATATACATGTGTCCCTTCCTATAATTTTTTAAATTCATTGATAAATGGTTGGAGGTAGACGTACATTCTCTTAACTTATCTCTACCTGGGACTATAAGATATAGCATAAGATATTCATTCTTCACAGACAACCATGGGGGGATATTGTTATTGATCAATACCACTGGCCAAACAAAATAGTTGATGTTTTGGAGGGAATACGGGTTAAATTCATCCATGGATATGCTCAATCATAAGCTTAGTAATTCATCCTTGAATTTATTGGGCCATGTATCCTCTATATGCTTCATGGCTATTGAATCTATTGGGATTCTCATAACTCTTGGCTCACTTCTATGTGAGGAATACCACCCCTACAACACCACTAATTGTTTAGAATGAAAGAACCTTTGAATATTTTGAATTATAGGCATGTGTCTCAATATCTTATGAGAACAAACCATGTTCCTTACCCTTGGATTTTGATTTATGGTACCTGTTATGCCCACATTCTACACATATCTATTTTTCTACATATTTGTCTCTATATAGACTACAATAATTCAGATAGTGGTATGATATGTACTCAACACACAAATGTTTTAGAATTTTCTTTGCCTCTGTGCGTCTATTGAGAAAGACATTATCACTCAGAATTACCTTATCTTTGAGTAACATACAATTAGTGGGAAATATAGATGTAGACTTTCATTAAGCATGCATAAAATCAACCATTTTATTCCTTCATTATGTGACAATATTCCTTTAACAATTAGGGGACTTAATGGTTAGTTACCTCAAAACTATCAAGAAACATGATTATGACATACCATACATTGCTTTCAAGTTGTACAATAACATTATTGTCTCTAGTTGGGTAGATCTTGACCCCTATACAAATAAAGGGGTGGCAGAAGTGGATTTTAGGCTTTCGAATAAGGTATCGTCGATATCAGCATCATCCTCTAGTTCATTTTTTTGGAATGCATGTTAAAACATTCCCTCCGTGGCTTGGGTATATTGTAATAAATCATCCATACCAATCTATATACCATTTCCTTCATCCCCAACATGTGAAGAACTAGTGTTATTGTAGAGGTTTTGAATTGGTGACTCAATATGTAGTGAAAATTGATTAGGTGGTTGATTCAACCATGCTTGGTATGCTTCCTCTCCAAGTTGTGCTCGTTTAATAACAATCTCTTGATTTGGCATCATAGTGGGGTGAAACGGTATATGGTAGATAGGTTGTTTTTCATCACAATCCTGATTGTAAAAGTATTGAACATTGCATCAATAATATTAGTAACATAATGCATTTAGTATGTTCAAACAATATACCAAACATTTATTAAAATCATGGAATTTTTTTTCCCAATAATAAACATGAAACCAACCACTATATAAAACCAATGTTGAATTAAGCAATACACTTACATTAGTTCCATTGAAAATTCAAAAATACAATTACTCAATCATCTTTTTCTTATGCCCCAAGGGGACATCTCAAGGTAAACCCAATGCAAGGAATTTTTTATGAGTGATTAGTGGTCTACAAAAGTTATAGTTTACTGACAACTTGTCAATGGAGATAAACTATGTATTGCATGCACAACAACAAATTTGGATTCCTTCCTTTTCATAAAGAACTATTTTACATTGGAGTGTTCCTAAAAGGAACAATTTGCACTAAACATTGATGATCTACAACTATTTATGAACCCTACAATGTCATCAAGAGTTCGTGGATGACCATCAATATATAATAGGTTTTTCCTATTAAAGTTTCTAGAAGCATAATTGTTTATGCACATACTATACATGGAAATGTTATGTTTGTATTTAACAATATTCAAGTAATCAGACCAACTATAAAGAGGACCACAAAATGGAATAAGTCCTAATGATTTTTTGGGAGGAATGGATACATGTGAAAGGATAAACAACCCAATATTTGCAACATCTATTTTAGATTTGGCAATCATATAACTATTACCACAAAAAGAGAAATTGGTTCCAACATCAGGAACAAACATGGAAGATGGACATGCACCATACAATGAGAGGTTGTAACAACTTTGGTATTTACTTTGATATGGATAGTGTTGGACCTAGAACAAGTTTTAAAGAAACGTTGGTCATGTTTGACCATTTTTGGGACTTCGACAGGCTGGTCGAAGACAAAGCACCCAGGCAAAGCAGAGATCATAGGATGTCACCCATTTTGTGGGATTTTTGGGTTATTAGGGTTTATGTAATGCATATGGGATGTCGGCCCATGTTTTTACCCATTTTTAGGCTCTTTTTGTAATGTATAAATATGTAGCTAAGCGATGTAAGAAGCCGCATGTGGCTTTGTGCAAGGAAGAACAAGTATGTACTTGGGATCAACTTAGTGCATGAGTAGCAATTGTCTATGTGCATAATATGTTGTAAGTGTTGGCTTTGTGCAATAAAATGTAATACTTGCAGAGCTAAGTGTAAGTGATTGTAAGAGGCTTTGTGCAGACAGAATGTACAAGACCTTGTGCTATTGAGGAGTTGGATTTGTGCCTTGACCTAATTTGGGAAGGAGGATCTGGTGAGGTGTGTGCATATCTCATGTCCTTTGTGGAGTAGGATATGTGGCTTTGTGCACAAGAGCATAAGAATGTTGAAAGCCTAAAGATCAATAAATAATAAGAAGAGTTGGTGGACGTAGCCCCACACTAGGGTGAACCACGTATATCCTGTGTTGATGTGATTTGTGCAATGTTATTCATGTTGTTTATGTATTTATATTCTTATTTCACTGATCTTGATGTATGTTATATAGTTGTATGGAAGCTTAGTGCTCTATTGATGGTAAATGATTGTTATATTTGAGTTAATGTTATGTGATTGGAAGCGTTTGATCTGGTTATTACTGTGTTTTTTTATACTTAGGGTTTAATCTGTTATGTGACTAAGAATTATACCTTAATGCATATTGTTGGCTAAGTGCTCTGTTCAATATTGTAATCACATATTTGTGTCCCAGCTAATTTGTAGACACCTGATTCCTGCAACCCCCCTTTCCTCTTTCTCGGGTGAGACTTCATCTACCTCGCACGTGTTGTCGAAAGGGTTGGTAGTTAGGTTTTTGTTGGTGCATTGTTGAAGCATTGAACCCTGGGTCTGCCCTTGTCCCAACAAATGGTTTTGTTGTCAGGACTAAAGTTGTGATTGTTGGGAACTGAAGAAAAGAGAAATCCTTGTGCATAGATATGTTGTTGTAGTGCGTAGTATTCTACTTTACTTGCAAACCTCTGTGCTAATAGAGAAGCCCGATCTAAAAGAAAGAGGTAAGATCTTAAAGCTTTGTTCTCTAGTAAAGGTAAGATAAGTGGAAATTTTTACTTCGAAAGTATGAATCTAGGTATGTTTGATAGATTTTGTCCCAGTCTGAAAGATAGGGCACAACTAGAAGAAGGAAGATTTGATCTAAATAAATTTGATAAAGGTATTGAAAGATATTTTATTCTTCTGCATAGAAAGAATTCTTGGACTAACAAGTGGATGCAAGAACCTAGAAAGAACTTTTGCAGATTGCAGGTCCATCACTGTGATCCTAGTGCGCAATACAGGAAAGGTTGGGGATCATTTAAAAGAAAGAGAGGATTGACACTGTGTTATAATTGGAGAAGACCAAGACATCTTTTTAAGGAATTCCCTAGTATAGGTCCTATTTGTCTTTGTTGCAAATCTATTGGTCATGAGGTTGAGGATTTCCCTAGTATGATTGTCAAAGTTGAAAAGATGAACATGAGACAAGAAAAATATGAATAAGGTCAAGGGACCAAGGATATGATGGAAAACCAGAAAGAATCAGAGACTATGTTATTACAGCTGAAAGAAACACTGAGTGATCACAAAGACATCAGTTTACCAAAGATCTTGAAAGAAAAGCAGTGCATAGAAACAAGAATAGGAGACTTTGACATAGTTACTACATTAAGAGAAAATAAGAATGAAAATGGAAAGAGGAATACAGAGACTCATATCACAGGAAAGAAGGCAAGAAATCTTAGTAAGAAGAAAGCAAAGTTAGAAATACTACAGGAAGTCTTAGTAAATACTTCATAGGAGACAAATCTAAAGAAGTTGAACCTCGTCGGAATAGCAAAACAAGGAAGAATGGAACTTCACCACGGTGAAGCTATATGACCGTTGGAGGCATCCCGGATGTTAGAATGACGCTCTGGAATGGTTAGAAACACGGTTATTTATGGAAATATTTCCATTGGACTGTTGGGACCATGCCATAATGGATGGAATCACATTGATTGAGGAACTCCAACCCATTGGAAGAATCTGTTACAACGTTTCTTATTTAACCCATTGGATGTCGTGTCGGGACCACTTTTTGCAAACCGAGATATCCGAGCTAATAGAGAACCAATTGCATACCGCACTGTGCTGTCTAGACCTCACCATCGATTTGATTACCTTGAGTATTTGTTCACCTACCTGAGTTATTTTATTACAAGTGTGAATTTCAGGAAAGCATGTTGTGCTAGAAAATTATGTGGAAGAGATTTTGATCAACCTCATGGATGAGAAATTCATGTCTGTCAGAATACATGCATCTTCGACGAGTGGATTACAAGAATCCCCTCGACTGGATGTCTATCTAGCCAAACCGCAACTGAGAAAATAATAAAGCACTGCGATGATCTAGCGAATGAAAAGCAGATCTCATCAGTCTTTCCATAGTACATCCCTCCTCTGGCTAGTGAAGTTAGCCATGATAGCGTCCTGTGAGACTTTGATTACACAATGATCACTGTGTATCTCCTGAAGGGGATACGTGTAGTCAGACCTCAGTTGGGACTGATCCCATCTCTCAATATCAGTGACTTCAACTTTGAAGACCAAAAGAACTATGTGATGCTCACACCACATAGGTACCTGGCAAAGAGGACTGGGAAGAAGCCCAAGATAGTTCCCTAGCCATGGATTAAGGAGATCGTGATATCGATGATACTAGATGTAATGAATATCCCCCATTTTGGCTGACATCAGGTGGTTAATTCTTGCATTAAAATGCTCTTGTCGTGCTATCAAAAAGGTTATATTTGGTTGGATAGGTGCATCATTGTGGATCTGGTGCTGATCCACCTAATTACTGGACTAAGAATGCAAGGACGAGACCCTCACCAGTTCTACCTAGGAAATATATCAGATCACTCCTTGGCCCAATACATCAAGGAGGCTTATGGAGATGTAGAGAAGGGGAAGTGAGGCTATAGGGTAGCCTCTATCCATGATGGCACAATGAACCTATCTTGTTGTTGAAGGAAAATCTCCCTGCAGATAGGTAGATATGCTCTTGAGAGATAGACTCTTAACTCTTAAGACAAAAGATGCTTATCATGGACACTAACTTCCTTTTAGATTTATACAAACTAATGTATGAGGAGGAAGGAGAAAAGAAGTACCTTTTACCAGTGTTTGTCCTTGCACGCTCCGAGTTGAGCTCCAATATTTTGCTCCTCGATAAGCCCTGTAGACAAACAAGAGTACAACCAATTCCTACTCTACTGATATTAGCTTGAAATAGATCTATCTATTAGAGACAAGTTCATGTGAGATTAAGAACAAACTAGAAAGAAACATGCCAAGTGTGTCATATTGATGAGAACAACAATGAAAGAAACTTACAATCGTAGATGCGAATGCAACAGCTTCATCAAATCCTCTTTGTCTAACCCTTGCTCAAAAGATCCACGATCTAGATGACAACAACTTCACTGATTACTCTCCTCTAGTTCACTGTGTGTTTCCTATGAGATCATAGGTTTCATGCTTCTAATTCCTCCCCCTTTCCATCATGAGAGAGCCTGCTTATATAGGTTTAGAGAGGCCCAACCTCTTGAGGTATCTTTAGGGTAAGTTGAGGATTCTCCTCCTTGAGTCAGGGATTTTCCCTAAGATCATGGCTAGACCAGGGGTTTGAATCCAACTGCCTTCCAAGATTGAAAAGATCTTCCCCTTATTCTCCTCAACAGACCAACTACTGCCCAGAATAGATAGTGCTCCCTCAAAAGGGCCATCAGAGCGCTATAGTGCTCCCTAGTAGGCTTTAGGGGGGCGCTAGCACTCCTAAAATCAATAGCACTCCTCTAGAAGGGTTTTTCAGTGTTATAATGCTCCCTAACACTCTATAGGGGAGCGCCAACGCTTCTAAGAGAGGTATAGGGGAGCGCTCTCCTCTAAAAACACAAATTTAATGGTTCTTTCAGATGGCACGAGGTACCTAACTCCAGTTAATCATTCCTCTTCCTTCAAATCAATTGTTTGAGGTATTTTAAGTGTCTTTTTAATGTCATTATAAGTATGACATAGGCATCATGGCAGTATGATTTTCTTGACACTTGCGACACTTGTGAGCAACATGCGATACTTGCGACACTTATCGAAGTGAGTAATGTTGATGTGTAACAGATTGCCCCCCAAAGTATGAAGTTAGAAGATGAGAACTGATAATTGAAATGATTTGTAGAATTTCAAGCAAGGATATATATGTGGAGAACCTGACAGAAGCTGCACATAAACATCCAACAAATATTATGACATGTTTCAAACCCAAGGCATGCATACCTATGCTTGGGTGATCAAGACTTGCAAGATATGGCCGCCATAAAATACACTACGGATCCATAATTGTATTGATAAAAGGTATAGCCACCAAGGATACAATGTGGATCTATACTCTGATGACCTGAACTAATCGTAGCCACAAAGAATACACAGTGGATCTATGAGATGACAAGACATAGCCACGACCAATACAAAGTGGATCTATGTGACAATATATGTGCCATTGTTCAAGAGAAACTCCTTCGCAACCTGGGCAAATTATTTATCAGAGTGATGACTCAACGTAGGGTCTTCTTACCGATCCCAATGTAGTACAAATCTAACCATATGAATAGATGTCCTGATGTCAAACATGGCATAAAGCACTTGATTACCGGTCAATGATGTAAACCGTTAACAAGCATGAGGGAGATCACCATTAATGTCAATGATTCCCAAGGTACCCTAGTACATTCCAACGAATGTGAATGGATGAGATGAAGTCGAACATTCATGGAATCATTCGATCAGAGGTCAATGATGTAAACCCATTTTCAGACATGAGGAGGCCTACCATTGAGGCATGCAGGTCCCAAAGTACTAACTGGTTTCTAAGTCTAATTCCTGGATAATGTGTTGAAGTTGACAGGAATAGGCTTGTCGAAGAAGGGCCTTGATGTATCCCCCATCAACGACATGAAACAAACATAGAGATGTAATTGGTAGATCAAACGAACATGGACTGACACAGGTATTGAGACAAGATATTTGTGATGACTGACTCTCGAGGTGGATACTTCTCTTGAACATTGAGGCATGACAGCAGAAACATGACATGGACCAAAACTTGATGATGCAATGGATGCTGTGACTTATGTCAGGTGACCCAGAGGAGTGAAAGAAACTCAAAGGATTGGCTCAGTGTAGAGGTTCAACAGATTATAATGCGTGAAAAAGACAAATTGTTGTGTTCAAGGGCGACTCTAAGAGTTACTTGGTAATGTTCTAAAAAAACTGTTTGGCTTGCTTCATTCAATTTTCCCCCCATCTAGATAGACAAGTACCTCTTTTTAATTTAATGAGCTCGAGGAGGGTAACACATGCTCGATATAACTCACCTTCGGTAAGTTCCCCTTCCTTTGTTTAACGAACTGGAAGAAGTAAGGGTTCGATCCTGTATGGGCCTGTCGATGTTTGTTTTAGCTAGTCCAAAGACAGAAAACTCGAAGGTTTTTCATGATTATAGAGTCTGGAAAAACACTTTAAAAGAGAACTCTCCCAGTTCCTTTTTCATACAGTTAGTCTCACGAGGCCGAAAAAGAGATAAACTACCACTCGAAAGATGCCCTTTCGAACCTTTTAACGAGTGTGAAAGGAAGTAAGATCACTCGACGATCTTTTCATGTTTAGAGAGTCTGAAAAGAGTTTAAAGGTGACTCCAGGGGGTTCCTTTTTTGTGTCTCCATATAGGTTCAAAAAAGAGATCAAAGTTTACCCGGTGGGTTCTTATATTCCCGAGCTTGAGAACGAACTAAGACTATGATCATGGATGCGACAATGTAAACAAACGATCAAAAATGCTTTGAAATCTGTAATGTCAAAACTGCAATCCAGAGGTTTAGTGAGGCCATTATATTGTTAAAGAAACCCACAAATAACTATTCCTTATAAAAAAATGGAAATTGTAAATAGTAATACAAGAAAAATCTTCAATTACCATTTCATTTGCATAAGGATTTGTAGCAGTGAAGATTCTCATTTTGGAGGTGGATCTTGTTTTGCTTGGTACCGAAGCTACAGTTGATCTGGATTTATGCAGGAACAGAATGTAAGAAGCAAATAACAGAGTGTGCACAATAGTATTGCAGAGAACACAGTGATACAGTAAACACACACTTCTATTAATTAATGAAATAAAGAAACTGTAAAACTGTTGAACAATACATAGCTAGAATGGTGGTAGCATATCCCTGATAAGAGATGTGGCGGCTACGCTCATCCATGACCAAGATCCTTACAAAAAGAGACCGAAGGGCCTTATTTATCAAAAGAAGGAAGGTAGAAACCAAAAACCTAACCCTAGAAGATGAAACGTCAAAAGTCAAGTGGGCCTTGTTTGGGTAAGTTAGTCCATCAACTTCCCAGAGTCATAACTATTGCATACGATCTCCGTTTAGGGCGCACGATAGCTCGTTGGAAAGATCTATTCGAGGCCTACAATGCTCGAGACAAAATAGCATTGTAGTTGCTATTTTGCGAGAGCAACATACCCAAAAAAACATCGTTTAGGGCCTCAAAATGGCCCCGAAAGTTCAGGACCCAAAAAAACTGCTAAAAAATAGTAAATTACCAGAAATGCCAGAAAACTGTTTTGAGCTAGATGGAAAGGTGGGCAGCCACTGATACCCATCTAGATCATTCCTCCCCCCTTAAGAAGCAATGGTCCCCATTATGTCAAGTGCCAGGATAAGATGGGGGAATTTCAGCTGAATTTGGCTCCGAGTGAGCCACTTGCCCTGATGTAGGAACTACCCAGCCTTCACGACTCGATAGAGCTCGACACATTGCTGGCGAGTGCCCTTGACCTGTGAATCCATGATCTGATCAACTGTTGCCTTCTCCAAATAGTTAGGTTTGAGTTCTGTTGGTGCCAACTGCTCGACCACTTCTGAGGTGTCCATCAATGGTGGAAAATAGGGGTGAAGGAGCTCAACATTGAATACAGGGTGCAAGCCAAGAAATGGAGGGATGATTAATTCAAAAGAATTATCCCCGATAGCCTTGGTGATAGTATATGGACCATAATGAAGTGGGCGTAGCTTGAGATGAGGTCCCATGAGTCTTTCTTTCTGCAAATGCAACCAAACCTTATCACCCACCTGGTATGTGTGTGGCACCCGATGCTGGTCATGACGCTGCTTGTACTTGGCATTGGATTTTTCCAAAATGTCATGGACTTGTTGGCGAATGTGTTGGATCCGTTCCACAAATTTGGTGGTTTTCTCAACCTCAGTCTGAGCTCGACAAGATGTTTCCTGTGTGGAGGCAATGGGCAGAGCTACATCGATGGGGGCCAATGGTTGAAACCCCATGATCGGTAGAGCTGTGAAGGGCTCTATTGTAGCTATGTTGAACATACAACAGGTTCTCATCCCATGTGCGGGGGTGTTTAGAATTATACATCCGCAGGATATGCACAATCATGCGATTCACTACTTCTGTCTGCCCATCGGTTTGGGGATGGAAGGTTGTCGACTGTGTGAGCTTGGTATCCATAAGTGACCAGAGGCTAGACCAAAATGTGTTGAGGAACCTGCTATCACGATCTGAAATCATAGTCTGGGGTAGCCCAAAATGTACCCAGATGCGTTCAAAGAAGAGCTTAGCAGTGGCTTCGACAAATATACTTTTCTTGCAGGCGAATAGAATGGCCAATTTAGAGAAGCGATCCATGACCACAAACACACAGTCATTCCCATGCTTGGTTGGGGGCAGTCCTGTCATGTAATCCATGGAGATAGATTCCCAAGGCCCATTGGGAACAGGAAGAGGGTTATACAACCCTTTCTTCTTAATGGATGGTATGGAGATGGCGTATGCAGTGCAGGATATGATATACTTTCTGACATCTTGTCGGAGCTTTGGCCAATAAAAATACTTCTGCAACACTGATATTGTCTTTTCGGTGCCAAAGTTCCCTGCGACCCGACTGTAATGCGCTTCCCATATCAGCTTCGTGTACTCGCTTGAAGGAACACAGAGGTGGCCTAGGTGGCATAATAGTCCATCCTGGAGATGAAAATAAATCACTGGAGTGTCTGCACAAACTGCTCGATAGGTGGCCAAAAATTCAGGATCACTATCATATAAGTGAGACCACCTAGAGGTTTCATGGCCACAAGAGTTAAGAGCTGTGGTGAGTGCGGCCACAGGCGGTCGACTAAGGCAATCAATGACATGGTTGGTGCTTCCCTTCTCATGTTTTATGTTCAGGTGAAATTGCTGCAGGTATGCAGACCACTTTTGGTGGCGGTCATTTTGCAATTTCCCTTGTGTTTGCACAAACTGCAAGGGCTTGCGGTCAGTGTGAATAACCGTCTCTTTTCCTAAGATGTAATGCTTCCATTGTTGGTAAGCTTGGACAATGGAGTACATTTCCTTGTCATAGGTGGGGTACTTTCGAACTGTATCTAAAAGTATCTCACTGTGATATGCCACTGGATGGCCATGCTAAGTGAGGACTGCGCCAACAACATAATCTGAAGCATCTGTCTCAATTTCAAAAGGTTGTTACAGATCCGGGAGAGTAAGGATGGGCATTGAACATAAGCACTGCTTAAGTTCTTGAAATTCTTATTGCTGAGTAGGGGTACAAAAGAATTTGGCTTTAGCCCCACCTTTGGTCACATTGCTAGGGCCCAAGCAATGTTAGAGAACCCCAACACAAACTTGTGATAAAAGTTGGCCAACCCTAGGAAGCTGCAGAGTTCTGTAATGGTCCTTGGGGTCGGCCAGTCGTGAATGACTTGGATCTTGGCCAGATCCACATGCACACCTTTTTCATTCACAATGTATCCCAAATACTGAATTTCCTTCATCCCAAATGAGCATTTTTCGAGATTGGCATATAACTTGTGTTGTCACAGGGTGCAAAGGACTTCCTCCATATGCTGTAAGTGGTATTCCCACGTTCTGCTGAAGATGAGGATATCATTGAGATAGATGACCACAAAATAATTGGTGAATGGTCGCAGTATATCATCCATCATCCACATGAAGGTTGTCGGAGCGTTAGTTAAGTCGAAAGGCATGACCAACCACTCGAAAAGGCCTTCCCGAGACTTGAAGGCAGTCTTCTAGACATCAGTCGCCTCAATTGGGACCTGGTGATAACCAAAATTCAGATATGTCTTGCTGAAATACTTGGCTCCTTTTAGTTGATCAAGGAGATCATAGATCCGGGGGATAGGATACCGATTCCAAACTGTGATTTTGTTTAAAGCTCTGTAATCAATATAGAGTCGCCAAGTCCCATCCTTTTTCTGTACTAGCACAATCGAGCTCCCACAAGGTGAGGAGCTTGGTCGAATATGCCCCTTTTGGAGTAATTTCTCGATCTGGTGCTTGATATCTTCGTTTTCCATGAGGGAACATCTGTAAACTGGCTCGTTCGGCACAGGTGCCCCGGGTATCAAGTCAAAGGAATGCTTGACCTGAAAATGGAGCGACACTCCGGCAGGGGAAGTGAAGATGTCCTGGTATGATTCCACGATCTTGTCTACTTTTCTGTGTTGTGCAGAGTGACCCTGTGTAGAGGCGGTAGATGTGGCCACGGTCTTTCGTTTCCTTTCTGGATGAATCATCAAGAGGATGAATTTGCCGGTCTAGGAAATCACCTTCTTGCACTACTTATCTGTGATGAGAGAGACTGCGGTAGTGGGAACTACCTCTGGTATCCAGTAGCGTTGTTTTCTTAAAGTAACAATGACACTACGAGGCCTGGATTCATAC
Source organism: Picea engelmannii (assembly GCA_009831015.1). Taxonomy (NCBI): domain Eukaryota; kingdom Viridiplantae; phylum Streptophyta; class Pinopsida; order Pinales; family Pinaceae; genus Picea; species Picea engelmannii. The sequence goes on along the minus strand of ML783398.1, from coordinate 1,782,538 downwards.
ATAGCATGGCGTTTCCACATATATGGTTGACCTAAAAGAACATCAGAAACTTCAAGTGGAGCAACATCACACATTGCCTCATCTTTGAAGGATTTGATGTCGTACGGTAGGCGACACTGCTGGCTAACGTGGATGTCTCACCCTGGAGTGAGCCACCCAATGTTTTATGGTTGTGGATGCGGTAATGTTGGCAGGTTCAGCCGCTTGATGACCTCTACTGAAATCAGGTTCTTCTGGCTTCCACTGTCAACAATGAAATGTAATGGCTTCCCTTGTACCCACATCTGCGAGTGGAAGAGGTGCTCCCCTTCTTCTGTCTCCTCTGGATCATCAGGCTGGATCTTTGTGGTGGCAATGGTGACATTGGGTTCTGCTTCAATGATCTTGCTTCCATGATCTATCTCTGATTCCGATTCAGATCATGGATCTGACTCGGGTGCTTTCATTTCGGTAAGCAGTGATTGTTTCGCACGACACTCATCAGTGTTGTGCGTGGGACTCTTATGGAGCTCACACCATTTTCCAGTGTCTTTCTTTGTCTTCCAGTTACCCTTCTTCGCCTGTGGCTTAGGTTGGTTTTCCAAGGGTTGGATATCTTTTCTATGTACTTTGTTCTGCGAACTAGGGTTTCCCTTACCCTGCTTCTGGTTTTTCAAACTGAACTCCCGCTTGTTCTTTTGCTTAAATGTTTGCTCGATTTTCACAGTATACCAGTAGGCGGCACCCAATGAAAAGATTTCCAGGAATTCCATATCGATATGGATGTATTGATGTAGGCCGCTGCAATATTTCATAACCAGGTGCCGCTCGAAGTCTTTGATGCTGATCTTTGTGCACAGGGTATGGAAGTTGTTCGTGTACTCTATTACTGCTTGGTCCCTTTCTTGTCGCAGAGTTGCCCATTTTGTGTACTGGTCGTCATAGTTATCCATAGGGAAGTATTTCTCCTTGAGGGCATCAACGAAGGATGCCCATGTGGGTTATGTCCCAAATAGCGTGGGTTCATTACCCTCTTTTTCCTCTTTCTGTTTGCAGAGGGTTTCCCACCAATCATTGACATGGGGGACCGCCTTAAGAAGTGAAAATGTAATCTTTTCTCTATTGGAAAATTTATGGACCGAGAAGTGACCCTCGAGCTGATTCAACCATTTTTCCAGAGCATCTACATCTATTTGTCCTTCAAATAAGGGAATATCAAAATTAACTTGTACCTTGAAAGGGGTCAGTCCTCCAAACTGATTGTTGGTCGAGGTTCCTTCCGTGGAAGTCGACAACCGTCGAAGAATTTGTGCAAAATTGTCCATCATTTTGTTCCACTGTCGCGTGAGAGCCTCCTCAAGCAACATATTGATAGGATCTCCTGCCTCGTCATCTCGTTTTTCCTTCTCCATGGGCAGTTGTTTGCATCGGAGAGGGGTTTCTCTCTCGAGATGAACTAATTCGAGACCCAACTCCTTATATCCCGACCTCATCGGTGACATGCACAAAAAAATGACAAAAGAGAAGTCTTCTCTAATACCAATGATCCGAATTTATGCAGGAACAGAATGTAAGAAGCAAATAACAGAGTGTGCACAATAGTATTGCAGAGAACACAGTGATACAGTAAACACACACTTCTATTAATTAATGAAATAGAGAAACTGTAAAACTGTTGAACAATACATAGCTAGAATGGTGGTAGCATATCCCTGATAAGAGATGTGGTGGCTACGCTCATCCGTGACCAATATCCTTACAAAAAGAGGCCGAAGGGACTTATTTATCAAAAGCAGGAAGGTAGAAACCAAAAACCTAACCCTAGAAGATGAAACGCCAAAAGTCAAGTGGGCCCTGTTTGGGTAAGTTAGTCCATCAACTTCTCGGAGTCATAACTATTGCATACGATCTCTATTTAGGGTGCACAATAGCTCGTTGGAAAGATCTATCCGAGGCCTACAACACTTGAGACAAAATAGCATCGTAGATGCTACTTTGCGAGAGCAACATACCCAAAAAAACATCGTTTAGGGCCTCAAAATGGCCACGGAAGTTCAGGACCCGAAAAAACTACTAAAAATAGTAAATTACCAGAAATGCCAGAAAACTGTTTTGATCCAAATGGAAAGGTGGGCGGCCACTGATACCCATATAGATCAATGGTTGATCATTTCTCTCGCCGTTTGGACCAGGTAGATATTCATTTGCTCCTCTTTCAATTACATGGTTCAAAATTTGTTTTCACATCAACATTTGAATAAAAAGCGAAGCCTTAGGTCATCCAAAAAAAGATCAAATCGGCCCCTGTTCAAAACAATGGGAAAAAAACATCTATTTACAAAAACATTTTCAGAGGGTTGTAGCATAGATGCCAACGCCTTGATGCTTGATTAGATTGGTCGTTTTTGTTAAGGAATCCATAAGAAACCCAAAAATGCACCCACACAGCCATTGATGAAAGTTAATTTTATTTAAAATGTTTTATTTTAGGCTATGGGGATGTGTGGTGATTATTGAGTAATAAAAAGAGGGCGTGGCCCTTTTTGAATAGCATAGACAATGAATTTCAAGTTTTTTAATTATTTAAGAAATTGCTGAAAGATTGAATAATGAAGTTCTTTGTTCTTTTTTGTTTGAAGGTGATTTCGACAACGACCATGATTGAATGGAAGGAACGGGAGCATGAGCTTGATGATTTGGATGCTTTGCGAAGTCCTCACACGTGGGACGTGTTGAGAGATTGTGGCCTTATCAAATTCTTCAAACTACAAAAGATGAAGAAAGAGATCCTTCTGCTTGAGCACATAATCATCTTGTGGGATGTCATAGAGCAAGGGTTTCATATCAAAACATAGCTTCTAACCATCGAGTTGGAATATGTATACTTCTTGACTGGCCTCTCAAAAAGAGGGGCTCCTATAGATTTTTATGGACAGAGGGCACTTCCTGAACAAGTGGATGTGTACCTGGCATGTCATTGTGTCCCAGGAGCAAGACTGGTGGGAGGTAGAATCCCAATCAAGGATATCAGAGAATTACCCCTTCGGTCTATTTTATTTTCCATCACGAGTGTGATAGGAAGCACCAGTGTGCATCTAGCGTCAAGATCACAGGTATCTTATGGTGTACAGTGTTTAGAGCCAACACTGTTTAACTGGAGCGCAGGGTTTCTTTGGAATGTGAAGGAACAGATTTCGAGATGTAGGATGGGGTAGAAGCAGTTTGGATATGGTTCTTTCTTGGTCTCATTCTTATTAGAGCGCATCCCCCAGATGCAGCCTCGGATTTCATTGGTGGTACAACCAGTGGGAGAACCATGGATGGAACGATGGACTAGTCTGTCTCCGAGACTAGTGGCAGAGACAGAATTCTGCTTCACTGGTGACTTCTTCGCTTGGCTGAGATGCCAATATCTTTGGATAGAAGACTTTCCATATGCTGAGGTGGACTTTCATGAGAGTATGGATCTAATTCTACCAGCAAGGGAAGATTAGGATGTGTAAGGTGAGAGACTAAACAATACGTTGTCTAGTGTTTTTAAGTTTTTAACGTATGTATATTTTTTTTTGGGTTCATATAAGAGTTTCTAACGGATGTATCGTTTTCAACATGCAGACAAGGGAGCAGTGCGTCCAGCTAAGATACCAGTACTGGGACATCGCGGGGATGCTCAGGTTGTAGTATATCTGGGGGCACCCGTGATAAGAATCCAGGAGGTTGAAAGAAACCTTCAAGGTCTTACGATGGGCATTCTTCCTCTACGGAGGGGAGAAGTGCCTTTACATCTACAGAGACACACCGTGGGGGTGCCTAAGAATGTCAACTCTCTACTGAGATGAGTAGTGCACGCAGTGATGTGTTATTCTCAACATAATGCAGTGCAGAGAGATTAGAGTCTCTATGGATATTGTATATTTTGTATGACTTGTCGGACGATGTTGTATGGGTGTGAAGACCCAAACTTTTGCTCTTCCAAATACTTTTTGATGTAATAAAAACATTTTCAGTCATGCTATATATATATATATATATATAGTTTCGAGTTTTTACAGTGCCAGAAGATTTGTAAATGTTGATGTCTTTAATGTGATGTGTTTTAATTTTACATGTGGTGTACAATTTGTTTTCCTTCATGAAACCTTATCTATGGGCGAGATGTCGATCCATGATGTAATTGACTAACGAATCTGAAACATTGTTGAGTTCTCTTGGAATATGTCTATATTCGATGTAATCAAATATTCGTTCAAGACGATGAACCCGTAGGTGGAGACGTAGCAGGATAGGATTACGAATAGCGTAGATACGATTAAGTTGGCAGACCACGAGTTGCGAGTCTAGGTTAACAATCATACAAGAGATACCTAGGGAGGAGGCTTGGGTCAAAATTCTGATGACATCATGATATTCTGCCATGTTATTAGTCACTGGTCCTAAGCAAATAGCTCCTGAACTCACCAACTCGTCAGATTGGTAAATGACCCATGCTGCAAAAGCAACGTTCTGGGTGTGTCGACTAGTGCCATCCGCAAACCCGACAAAGATAGGAAAGGAAGACATCATTTGCGCATGAAAACACAAGACACAGTTATGAGTGGAAAAGGTAAAGACTCGAGCACGCAAAAGAAACAGACACACCAAACTAAAATACAATAATGTACAACGTACACATGCTAGGTGATGTAGGCATAGTACTTTCTAAGGTAAATCCCGTTCCGAGGCTCTCCTAGGGAGATTACATCATAATCGACTAACTCATAGGCGCCTCTATGCAAAACACGTTTCACAATGTAAGGTCCATGCCACAGAGGTTCTAACTTACCTATCCCTAGTTTTTCATGAGACTGGTCATAGACGAGGACTAAGTCTCCTTCTGCAAAAGTTTGAGGATGGACGGATTTGTCGTATTGATTTTTTATCCATTTTTGATGTGCCTCGTTAATGAGAGCAACATCACAACATGTTTGGTCCAGTTTTTTTATATATAAGAAACGTTCTTCTTCAGAAGAAGTATGGGGTAGGACTACTTTAAGTTTCAGAGATGGAATCTCACACTCGATTGGTAAAACAACTTCGATGCCATACACTAGCTGGAAAGGAGTGAACCCCGTTGCGGTTTTCACGGAAGTACGGTAAGCCTAGAGAGTGGAGAAAAGTTGTAGATGCCAGGATGTCTTATTTTCCCCTACCATATGTTGAATCATGGTTTTAAGGACTTTGTTGATGGCTTCAACTTGTCCGTTGTCTTAAGGATAGTATGGGGAAGAGTTTTCATGGAGAAAACCCAACTTGGCATGCAATTCACTCATCATATGGTTCTTAAAGTGTGAACCGTGATCGGTGAAAATGGTGCGTGGTACACCAAAATGAGTTATAATGTGGTTAAAAACAAAAAGAGTTGCGGTACAACCATCGTTCAGAAAGGTAGGCATAGCCTCAGCCCATTTTGTAAAGTAGTCGACGGTGACGATTATGTAACCATGCCCCCTGGCTGAGGTAGGCTTACATTGCATGAAATTGATACCCCACTTGGGAAAGGGGCCGATGGTGATAACGGGGTGTAGCGTAGTAGGGTGGGTGCGTGCCTTGTTACTAAAAAATTGGTAGGGTGGGCATTTTTTGACTGCCGCAATACAATCTTTGAAAATCGAGGGCCAAAAATAGCCGGCACGTAGGATTTTCTGGGTTGTAGCCATCCCAGAAAGGTGACCACCATAGGCTCCAAGGTGACAGTCATGCTGAACACGTTCATCCTCTTCATGAATCAAACATCGTCGAAGGATAATATCAAAACCATGGCGATACAAGGTGTCGCCGACGATAAGGTAATGGTGAGAATGGTGGTGAATACGTCGACGTTCTTCATGGGAAATGTTAGGCTGAAAGCGTTGGGTTTGGAGATAAAGGAGGATGTCTCCAAACCAAGGATCATAGGTGCCTAAGAGGAAAAGAGTTTTGTCAGGGAGAGAATCTCTGGGTTCAATATCTTCATCATCACGGGGAAGTTCGCAGATAAGCTCCACAAACACCAGGGACCTTTTGGCTTTGGACTTCACAAATTCAAGGTCAAATTCTTGAAGGATGACGATCCATTTGGAGTATTTTCCCCCGAGCACTTGACATTTCAAGACATTGTACATGGGGTTCAAGTCTGCGATCACAGTGGTGGTGCGTAGCAGGATGTAATGGCGAAATATTTGGACAACGACGATGGCTGCTAGAGCCAGTTTCTCTACATGTGAATATCGGAGTTCGAGTCTAGATAGACTCTTTCTCAGGTAATAGATCACATGTTCCTCACCTTTGGGGTCCTCCTGAACTAACACCATCGCAATAGTGGAAGTGGAGGTAGATAAGTAAAGGATGTAGTCCTTGGTATACTTTGAAGGATGCAACAAAGGTGTGTGGGTCAAGGCATGCTTGAGAGCATCAAATGATCATTGAGTGATGTCATCCCAGATGAAAGGGGTGTTTTTCTGCAACAATCGCATGAATCCTTTAGTTATCTCAATGTAGTTACAAATGAAACGGCGAAGGAAGTTTGATTTTCCTTGCAAACTTTGGAGTTGGGTCAAACTGGTAGGCGGGGGTAAGGCCAAAATAGCCTTAATCTTTAAGGGATCAACTCGAATCCCATCTTTAGAGACAACGAAACTGAGGAGTCAACCGGATTCGACAGCAAAAATACACTTATGTGGGTTCAAGCGAATACGGTAAAACCGACATCAAAGAAAAATAGCCCGTAAGTGATCAACGTGATCTGATCGATTGGATGAGTGGGAAGGTAAGTCGTTGAGGTAAGGTTCCAAAATATGCTAGATATCATGGAAAGTGTACGACATAGCCCGCTGGAAAGTAGCACCAACAGTTTTTATACCAAAAGGTAGCTTCCAATAGGCAAATGTTCCCCATGGGTAGATAAAGGTTGTCTTATGTTGATCAGGAGGTAAAATTTCAATCTGGTTATACTCAGAGAAACCATCCATGAAAGAGAAGATTACGCTCCCAGCACAATTATCAATGATTTGGTTGATGAAGGGTGTAGGGTAGTTGTCCTTTGGACAAGCCTTATTGAGATCCCGATAGTCAACGCAGACGTGAATGGTCCCCTATTTTTTTGGTAACCGGAACAAGGTTGGAGACCCATTATTTCAAAGGGACAGGATAGATAAAGCCATATTTTAAAAGTTTCTCAACTTCTGCCTTTATAGCTGTGATTTTCTTGGGATGAATCGGGCGAAGTTTCTGTCGAACAGGTTTCGCACCTGGGTAAGTCTTGATTTCATGCACGATGATCGAGGGGTCGATCCCTGGCATTTCTTCGTAGCTCCAAGCGAAGACATCACAAAATTCTTTAAACAGAGCAGTGTAAGATACCACTTCTTCGGGTGTGCAATTAGAACCAAGGTTAATGTTTTCCACAACGCCTTCTTTGATCGAAATATCAATAATGATCATAGTAGAGATATTACCTAGATTCCCCTCAGAAAGAGTATCTTGTGTGAGGATGGGAGATTATGGAGAATTGGTAACATCAGGAGGGAAGACAGAGTGTATGTCTTTGTGAATTTTTTCTAGAGGTGGAAGAAAAGAGGATCGATGATGGTTATCATCCCAAGGTACGTCGTCGATATTAAGAATTTCCATTATAGATTCGTTGGAAGGAAAAATTTGGGAAATGTAATCTATTGCAGACGATAGGGAATCTAACCAGGACAACATCGAGTAGGCATAAGGTGCCAATAGATATGGATTGTTTGGGGAGGGAGAGATAGATTGAATAGCAATGTATGTGGCCTCGACTGGACTAAGTGGCATGGTGTCACCTAGTACATCGAATTCCATAGGACTAGGTACAATCCAAGGGTCAAATGATTCCAAATATTGACAAGCCATAGTCGAAATCATATTGATGGTGGAAATATGATGTGTGGTGGGTGGAAGTGGTGTAGGGAAGGTACCCATAAGGCTAGAATCTTTCAACAAGCCAACAAAAACACATTCATATGTAACCTTGTGGTCTCCCAAAAAAGGAATGTTGTTGGTAACAGGAGCATGAGCATCGGGTGTACATAAATCTAGTTGGTTGATAGTGAAAATTTTGCCTTGATGGGGGAATTGTACACATCGAAACACCGACGAGGCGATGACATTCATAGCATAGAACCAACTTGTTCCGAGTAGTAGGTTGTAATTGAGGGGGGCATCGATCACCTCGACATCAACAATAACGGTTTTGCTGCCCAACTGAACGACTAAGGATTGTAAAAGTCCGGGAGGATGAAAACCTCGCCCATCAAAAGCATGTAACATTATAGGGGATTTGTCAAGGGCGGGTGATTTCAAGACTTTCCAACAAGCTAAAGACATGACACAAGTAGAGGCTCCCTCATCCAAGATAGTTCGGTGGATTTGTTGATTGTGAACAACAACATCGATTTGAAAATCTAGTTGGTGGGAGAGTCGAGGTTGATGATCATCCATATTAAACATGAGGTTGTTAGATGATTTAGGATTGAAAGCACTGGTGGAATCCAAGAGCGTTCTACGTTGACTGGGACAATGTTGTAGAAATTCCAAAGCAGACATAGCACACGGTGCTTGAGCCAAATCTTCAACGATGTTGTAGTTTTGGGCAGCCCGTGAACTAGGGTTAAAGGTGGATTTCCGAATAGTGCTCTTAGGAGGGCATAAGATGGAGTCAAACGAAGGTTTCTTGATCTAGAGCGGCCCGGACGGAGGGCTGGCGGACAGAGGACTAATGGAAGATGGTGATGGGTCCGGTAAGGAACCGTTAGTGGTCTTCGACTTATCAGGTTTAATCGGTGTGTCATATGTCATAGTGTGATTGGTCAGATTAATCTTGTTAAACATGTAAATGTGGGCACTTGTCAAGGCTTCATCATGGGATTGGCTGGAACTTCCCCCTAGAGTGGGGATTTGAGAAACCAAGGATTCCTGCTGTGGAAAAGGATGGGTAAGCACAGTGGGTTATGAATTTCCCTTAAAAAGTTTGGCCACTTCATCGCGATGTGGACAATCTCAGGTGTAGTGATCATCATCGAAAATGAGACATGGGAATTTCGGTTTCCGTTGTGGATGTTTTCCAGCACCAGGGGTTTGAGTTTGATTTTTTGGTTGTTCATTGTTATTGTTTTTCTTCGGTTTATTTCTCGTTTTCTTCTTACCCTTAGATTGTTGTGAAGGGGTCGATTGGACTGTATTCACCTCAGAGACCTAAGTTTGAGGGGAGGTAGAAGAGGGTGTTGTCGAACTAGGAGTAGACGTCGAAGCAGACCGTTGGGTTGTTCCAGTCGACTGGGAAGTAGATTGGGTTTTGATGGAGCCAATGACTCCATCTGCATGCAGGGTAGATGATGGTTTGGATGGATGAGTAGTGGCATGGGTAGCATTTGGTATCAATTTGTACAGAGTACTAGATTGTGAATAAACCAAATCTAAGTATTGAGCTCGAGCAATAGATTCTTCCTCGGTGACTACACCACCCATGGAAACATCACGAGCAATCGGGGGTAACAGTGATTTAGTGAACCATTCCGCTAATAATTGGTCAGGAATGATTGCTTTGATTAACCTTTGTCATCGTCTCCATTCATGAATATGATCAGAGATATGTACGAAGTTTGCCTGATGAAGGGAGGTCAATAGTTTGGTACCCATATCATATCGAATGGTTAGTTGGAAGTGTGTGAGGAAGGACATGGCAAGGGAGTTGAAATCGTGAAAAGAAGCACATGGTAGTTCAATATACCACTTTGCTGCAGAACCTGTAAGTGTTCATTGGAAAAGCGAAAACATATAGGATCATCCATGAGGGAGCTTAATGAACACCACAAATGGAAAGTCATCACATGGTTGTTTGCGTCTTCTCCAGACTTTCCGTCGAATTTTGGAATATTAGAAGGGAGTTTAGCTGGAATCGCTGGCCAAACCGAAGAATGAAAAATAGGATCATTCGTTAACTGAGAAAAATCTGGGAGATCTAGAGTTGCTGGGAAAGGTAGTTGTCAGTTAACCTGCGGGTGATACTGGTGTGGCATAGGAACACCAGTAGGACCATACACTGGGTTAGGTGGATAATTGTAACTAGTGGGTCCTCTTGTATAAGGTTGGTGTTGAACAGGGTACACAGGATTTGAGGGGTTCGAGAAACATGTGCGAGCGGAGGATAACCAAATGGGTTTTGAGGATTATAATCTGGATTTGGGGTTTGCCCATAAGGGGGGTAGATGTTTTTTCCATAAGGAGGATATAGATGAGTCCCTTGAGGAGGCAGAGGTTGTTGTGGAGCTTGAGGATTGTGTCCTCCTGAGAACTGTGGGTTTCCTGGAAAAGGGATATTCCACGGATTGGGTGTTGTAGACACATTTTTTCCATGCAGTTGATGGTAGGCTCCGGTTTGAGGCTGCCCCCTAGCATGAGGGTGCCCTCCAAATGGAGGTTGTCCTTGGGAAAGAGGATGCCCCCCAACATGAAGTGGAGTTCCTGAAATTTGGGAACTAGACGTAAACGACTAACCGATGCTGCTTAATGGATTAAAGCCACCAAGACCGGTCCCTCCGGGTTGTTTTATAGGTATAGAACTTCCAGGCATAACTTGGGTAGTAGTGACAACCGAAGAATTCAGTGCTCTGTACCCAAAAGGGAGTGATGATGAAGGTCTAGGTGTTAGTGGTGTGCCAATTGTAGCTTGGCTAACCACCACATTTCCGGTGGGAATAGTCGGAACGTGAGGGACCATTGTAGAGTGGGTCGTCTGGAGGGAAAAATTATACCTTGGGCCAAAATATGATGTGTTTGGATCTATGGACGGTGTAGTTGAAAAAATGGTAGTACCCGTAAAATGATATAAGGGTATGGTGTAGGTAACAGGCACATCGACACCTATTCCTGTTCCATAAATATCCCGCACCGTGTGCGGTGGGATTCGAACAACGTCTGTGGTCCAAAAGGGGTCTTCAACTAGAGGGTTTGAATGAGGCCCAGTTGGAATGTCAGAAGGATTGACAACGAAAAATTCAGTGGCTGAATTCAGTTGGAGAACATGCCTCTCATATCCCTCAGGAATGCAGAAAGCCTCCAGAGACTCTGAAACAATTCGAAAATTATCTAAAGAGGTGGGAACTTCCTCATGGGAGGTTATAGTGTCGTGAACCTCACTCTATTGAGGATATTCCTCCATATAATGAGGGGGTAAAGGGGTATTATCTTCCATATTTTCTAGAGGAAGCCCCTGTACCCTATGCGAACGACGTGGAAGGTTGATGTTGGCGAAAAAGAATCGACAAAAGAAATCTATGGCCAACTACCGAAAAGAAACAATATACGCTAATAGAATCTAGGAATCACAACCAAGAAAACAAAACCTTCTCTCGATGACCGTGCTAGTTGGTGATGAAATCCAACGTCGCGTGATCAAGTCAAGAAGGGGCTGGGATATGGTGGAATAGTTACAATGGCGACCTGCTTAATGGACTTTCACCTTGGTGCAAGCTTCCATGCAGTAATTGTGGATTTACCCTCCGAGGAGCCCGAGTGAGTTTGACCAATGTCCATTCCAGGTACAGTGAGACTTCCCTTCATTATCACCTTGTGTAAGACCCTAAATATTGCAGCTACTATGGTTACCAATTCATAGTCGGCCCCTGGGCGGGTACAATCGACAGTCCAGTCTGAATGTAAGGGCAGGGTATCTAGCTCGAAATCAACTTGAAAGGCTTCTACTCAACATTGTGGGTATACCTTTAAGCGATCCCCATAATACGATCCGACTACTACAATTAGTCAAACCACGAAGGGATAATCTCCGTAGCTTTCCTGAGTGCGACCTCGTGCGTAACCCCTATGTGAGAGGGGGATCCCAACAAACTTATACGACAATTGGATTTGACTCTCCCTAGCTCAGGGTGCTAATGTTTGTTTTGGAAACTTTGGAGAGTTATTCTCATAGCCTAATCCAAAGTGCTAATCCTAGTCTATTGTTGGTGGAAGATCCTAGAAAAAAATGTTCTAGATAGTTTTTAATTAGCGTTCATTTTATAGTTTTTCTTTACTCAAAAGGGGTGTATGAAAGTGAAACGGATGGAATGATGAATAAATCCCCAAAAATGCATAAAATATGATAAGAAGTCATTTCTTTTCAATGAATTTCTATTTAAGGGAGAGAGAGAGATTTGTTTTCACTATAAAACACTAATAAGGAATGTCCTCAAACAAATTTTCTCAATCAAATCCAATGTGATGCTAAAACTTTTTAGAAATGTCTTCTAATATGAAAATAAATCACTAAGGTGTCTCTTTATTGTTTGTGTGTGAATAATGATTAATTCAATATGACACTTCCCCTTCCAATTAACCTTTTAGATCAAGGAAACTCAGAAAAGCATAAGCAGGTTTCATACACACAACACACCCTCTTGCTATGATAAAAAACAAGAAGCAAAAAGAAAACAAAGATAAAAAAAAAATCAAGAATTTCACACAAAAGAGAGATGTTGAAGAACAATGACCTCAAAAAAAATAAAAAATGAAGAGATTCGTAGACTTATGATGTCCTTCACCAGAGTTTTTTGCTCAGTTAGATAGGAGAGAAAAAACAATGGATTGATTTCAAACTCCCAATAGTAGAAAAAACTCAAAAAAATAATGAAGAAGGCCACAAAATATGAACAACAAGGTATTTGTTCCTTAGAAGGAAGGATGTCAAAGTTCAGTGGAAAGAAGTGACTCACAGAGAGGCTCAGCAAGTGAAACACAGAGATTGGACCCTAGAAAAAGCAATTATGGAAAGTTTTTTTTGCCAAAAGAGAGTTGGCGCTCTGGTGTAAGGGGCACCAAGCATTATAGAGCTCTGTATAACACATCCAGGGAGTGTTGGCACTCTGCTAACATGGTCACAGGGGAGCCAGGATTAAAAATCTCATGAAAATGTCCAGAAACCCAAAATTTCAATCAAATTTTGGCAATCAAGTTGAGTGTGATGGGGTAAGGAGTCAATCAGCATATGAGATTAGACAAATGGGGTGAACAAGGTCTGAAAACAATCAAAGGGTAAGACAAGGTCTATGAGGAAAAATCAAAACCAAAAGTTTCGATTCGATTCCCCAGTGGAGTCGCCAATTTCTGTTGAAGGAAAATCTCCCTGTGGACAGGTAGATCTCCTCTTGAGAGCTAGACTCTTAACTCTTAAGACAGAAGACGCTTATCATGGACACTGAATTCCTTTTAGATCTATATAAACTAATGTATGAGGAGGAAGGATAAAAGAAGTACCTTTTACCGGTGTTTGTCCCTGCACACTTCGAGTTGAGCTCCAATCTTTCGCTCCTCGATAAGCCCTGTAGACAAACAAGAGTACAACCACTTCCTACTCTACTGATATTAGCTTGAAATAGATCTATCTATTAGAGACAATTTCATGTGATATTAAGCACAAACTAGAAAGAAACAGGCCAAGCGTGTCATTATGATGAGAACAACAACGAACAAAACTTGCAACCATAGATGTGAATGAAACAACTTCATCAAATCCTCTTTGTCTAACCCTTGCTCAAAATATCCACGATCCGGATGACAGAAACTTCACTGATTACTCTCCTTCAGTTCACTGTGTGTTTCCTATGAGATCATAGGTTTCATGATTTTAATTCCTCCCCCTTTCCACCATGAGAGAGCCTGCTTATATAGGTTTAGAGAGGCCCAACCTCTTGAGGTATCTTTAGGGTAAGTTGAGGATTCTCCTCCTTGAGTCAGATATTTTCCCTAAGATCATGGCTGGACTAGGGGTTCGAATCCAATTGCCTTCCAAGATTGAAAATATCTTCCCCTTATTCTCCTCAATAGACCAACTGCTACCCAGAATAGGCAACACTCCCTCAAAAGGGCCTTCAGAGTGCTATAACGCTCCCTAGTAGAATTTAGGGGGATGCCAACACTCCTAAAATCAATAGTGCTCCTCCAGAAGGGTTTTTCAGTGTTATAACACTCCCTAACACTCTATAGGGGAGCGCCAGATCTTCTGAGAGGGGTATAGGGGAGCGCTCTCCTCTAAAAACCCAGATTCAATGGTTCTTTAAGATGGCAAGAGGTACCTAAATCCAGTTAACCATTCCTCTTCCTTCAAATCAAGTGTTTGAGGTATTTTAAGTGTCTTTTTAATGTCATTATAAGTATGACATAGACATCATGGCAGTATTCTTTGCTTGACACTTGTGACACTTGTGAGCAACATGCGATACTTGCAACACTTATCGAAGAGAGTAATGTTGATGTGTAACACTTGTCATCTTATAGCTGGAAATCTTGTTAGAAAGAACCATCTGACATAGGTCACAGGGTACGTAGTTGACCTTGCAGGGAAGTGTGTTCAAGGGATGCAGATGATCTAGGCGAGCTACCTCATCAACAAGTTGGAGAAGGACTGTCGTGAAGCACAAGACCAAGGCTACAAATTTCACTTCAGTTGGTTGTTGATTTTAATCACATTTGCTACTTGGGAAATGTTGGAGGGAGCGACATTCCTATAAGTCGAGCCATCAGAGCCATTGGCCTCAATGTTCTCCACCTTGTGGTACATGAGTGATATGGCGAAGCAGTGGAAATCGAATGCGTTGTTCCACGATTATTAACTACATCTGAAGCATGCCATTGAAGCAATTCTGCGGCTGACCACGAACACTTCGCACATGTACAGGACACCAGAAAAGTTCCACACCGACCAACACTTCATCTACATCACCTCGCGTAGGGATGAAAGTAAGGAGGAGTTGCAATTGTATTATAAATTGACCGATGAAGACATGGAAGAGATCACTAAGGAATGGCCAATTGAATTCCTCGTACTGATCGAATATGCAGAACTCTCTGACCCAGGCATCATCGGAAGCCCTTTGGTCACCCGAACCGAGTATGATGGACAGAGAAACACAAAGAAAAAGAAGAAAAAGGAAGAAGTCCAAGACATAGAAAGTGATGAGAAGGATAGCACATCGGAGGAATATGTGCTTGATTCACCCACGGGAGGAGGAGGAGATGAAGTGAACCAAGAACAAGGAGGGGAAGAAGGAGACAATCATGGAAATGGAAAAGTAACACTGCTAAAGGATCCCCTCACCACAACAGAAGCATCGCAGAAGAGGAAGATTTCATTGGAGAAACCTTTGTTGATATTCACCAAGAAGATCCTAGTGAAAATTATGCACCTACACTAGGATGGAGCCTCATGATGTTTTTAGGTGGAAGTCTATTTTTAGATGATGAGAAAATTCTATTTATAGATGATGTCTATTTATAGATGGTGAGAGAATTCTATTTAGAGATGTATGTTGACTATTATTATCCCTTAATAATAGTTGGACAATAAATATTAGTCTATTCTCAATGAGCACTTGGAAATAGTTAACTGAAGTGGAAAATCAATTAGATATAGGAAATTTGAGTTCAAAGGTTGGTGGGATATGCAAGTCGAATTAGTTGTAATTGAGTGATTCGAAGTTGTAACAAAGTTATATGTGTAGTTATGTGAGTTGTAAAGTAGTTTAACTCAATTAAGTGAGTTAATATCAGTTGTACTATTTGTTACTGAAATTACACTAGTGAGAGATCAGTGAAATAATTATTAATTAGTTCACAATAAGTGGTCTCACATGCAATTGAAGATTTACCACTATTAACTACATGCATGTCAGATCCAGTGGAGACCTAGTTGAGATAACAGGTGAAAGGGATAGTTTGACTATCAATTGTGACATTAGTGAGCGCACTCATGCAACCACAGACACAATGGATGTGCCCATGAGGAATGCCCAGCCTAGGCAAGAGGAATTCATTCATTGCAGGGATTTCCATCCGCAGGGATTGCTCAAAGGAGGCGGGTTGTCTGGAAGCAGTAAATTGGCACATGAATTTGTCAATTTTTGTATGACAGAGTGAGATGATTGTATATTGTACTGAGAGCTCCTGGATTAGAGTTTTGTATGAGATTGTTTCATGATCAATGATATATACATAATATATGATAGTGGTGTTTTTAGCTTTATTCTTTCTTGGTAAAACATCTGTGTTATGTGTGATTGACCATTCTTATTGATATTGCAATTGGCGATCGTGTTTTAAATTTCGAAAGAATATTTGTAGAAGTGATTATGTATTTAACAGTGGAATATAATTGTTAGATCAAGAGAATCTAGGAAATACATAATTTGTATTAAAATTTCTACATGGTATCTGAGCATAGAAGATTGTATAAGTTGAGTTTGTGATTGGATAGAATTCAAATTTGCAGAAAGACTTTCTCGGTGCTACAGTTGATTCAAGATCGAAATGGATTTCAATGACTTGAGTTTAGAGTATGCACTTGAGGGAAGCTCGAACTTCATTTCTTGGAAGGACAGGATGGAGGCATTACTTGAAGACAATGGCTTGAAGGAATTCATTGACAAGGATGTTCCTAAGCAAGATGCTATAGACGCTGCAAATCTTGATGCATGGAAAAAGAAGGTGGAAAGGGGGAGGAGAATCCTGTTGGAGGGAGTATGAGACCACATTGTCTCAAACCTCCATGGGAAAGCCACACCATATGAAATGTGAAATAATTTGATGGATCTATTCCAAAATAATAGCGACCATAGTAAATTGGTTCTCAAAGATAAACTCAGGAAGATCAAGATGGAGAAGGGTGAATCTATTCGAAAATATCTCATGAAGTTTTTCCAATGTTGGGATGATTTGGGGAGTGTGGGAATAATAGTCGATGATGATGATTTGGTGAGATTGGCTCTCCTAGGACTTCCCAAGAGTTGGCACAGTTATCAAGACTCTGTCAATGGAAGGGAAAAATTGCCAGCTTGGGAACGACTATGGTCGGATCTAGTGCAGGAGGAGTTCAGGAAGAACACCAGAGATGGCTCTTCATCAAAGCATGATGATGAAGAGGATTGTTCTTTTGATGCCAAGGCAAGTAAAGGAAAGGGGAATAAATTCCATTCAAAATTCGAGTCTAAAGGAAATAAGTTGGATTTGTCCAAAGTGAATTGTTTTCACTGTCACGAACATGGGCATCTCGCTACTAACTGTTCGCAGAAGAAGAAGAAGAAGGTTGTTGGATTTGTAGCTGGTGAGGCCCTTTCTTCGCAATTTGAACTTGACTTCTCCTTTATCACATGCATGGCGTCAAGTGCATTGGTATAGGTGTGGTATTTGGATAGTGGCGCTTCATTCCACCTGACGGGAGATAAGGAGCTTTTCAGTGACTTGGAGGAGAGAGATATCAAAATGCATATAGAGATGGGAGATGATGGAAAATACAGTGTGATTGGCATTGGTACCATTACCTTTCATAGGGTTTCAGGTAAACCATTTGAATTGAAATATGTTATGCATGTTCCATGTCTGAAGAAAAACTTGGTCTCAGTCGCAATGTTGGAGGACAGAGGCTATGATGTTGTTTTCAACGATGGAAAAGCCTTCCTACAACATAAAACAATAGGTCAAGTCAAGAAAATAGGGATTCAAGTTAATAATATCAACAATATGGAGGTAGGTGGTGGTGCTTCCATGATGACCAAGTCAAAAAAAGTTGTGAGCTGGGATGAAGGCGAATTATGGCACAAGCGATTGGTCAATATTCATCACGGAGACTTGAAAATCATGCAACAGATATCTATTGGACTTCCAATGGGAACACTTGCTCAGTTAGATTAGTGCAAGGGTTTCACCTTGGGGAAGTATGTAACATCCACCTTTCATTAAAAGGAGAACCGTGTTTCGGTGATCTTAGAGATAATTCACATAGATGTGTGTGGATCATTGTCAGTTGCTTCAATAGAAAAACATAAGTATTATGTTATTTTTGTTGATGATGTTTCTCGTAAATGTTGGATCTTCTTCATGCAGAAGAAGGATCAAACATTCTCAAAGTTCTGTGAGTTTAAAGCATTGGTGGAGAAGGAGTCGGGGAAGCAAGTGAAGGCTCTAAGGAGAAATAATGGTGGAGTATACATCTCTAACAAATTCAAAGACTTCTGCAACAAAGAAGGAATTTGAAGAGAACTCATAGTGCCTCATAGCCCACAACAAAATGGGGGCGCGTAGAGGAAGAAAAGAATGCTCATGGGTGCAGCATGAGCATTGTTGCATGATTAGGGCCTACCAATGCATTTGTGGGTGAAAGCATGAAACACTATTGTTTATGTGCAAAACCATTTTCCTCATAGAGTACTTGGCATGAGTACACCTGAAGAATCTTTCACTGGTAAGAAACCTGATGTTTCTCATTTTAAGATTTTTAGCTCATCGGTTTATGTGCATGTGACCAAGAACACTAGGAAGATTCTAGAGACAACTGCTGAAGTTGGGAGCCGATTGCTGAAGTTGGGATATTTGTTTTAAATTCTAGAAGAATATTTGTAGAAGTGATCCTTTATTTAACAGTGGCATATAATTGTTAGATTAGGAGAATCTAGGAAACACATATTTTTTACTAAAATTTCTACAACCTTTAGCAAGAAAGAAGGCCTGCACCAATAATCCTCATTCACCGAATGTGCTCACAGTGGATGATATTGAGCTCATCATCACAACCGTAGAATATGATTAAGAAGATATCCTGCAGAGACATGAAGAAAAGAAAGAAAATTTGTATGAAATGATAGATAAGGAGCTCAAAGACATCCAACAAGCTATCCATTTGAGTCGTGCAGTATCCACTACACCTTCTTCATTAGAAAGTGCATAATTGGGGGATGAGCCCGCCCAATTACAGAGGATAGCAGATGAAACCGAGGATCGACTCCATCAAGCCCAGGAAGAAAAGGAGCAGGAAACATAGGCCTTAAGGCACGAAAAAGAGGAGGTCCTAGAGAAACTTTGAGTTGTGCAACAGGAGAAAAGTGAAAATCAAGCGAAGTTCGAGCAGAACAATGCAAAGATACAGGAAGAAAAAGACCAACTTCTCACAGAATAGATTGCAATCAAAGAAGTCATGACTAGAGAAATTCACTATGTTCCGGCCTTAGCATAGGAGGAACCAGATTCAATGGAGAGCCAAGTGGGGAAGCTCATTGAGCCCATTCAGTAGCTTCAAGAAAGAGTAGAAGAGTTAGAACTTCAAGCAGTGTCAAGCACTCTGAAAGAAGTGCATGACCAATGGGAAGAAGCTACCAGGAGCACAGTAGAAAGAATCAGGGCGTTGTGCAAAGAGGAATAAGTAATTACTTGGGATCGGCTTAGTGTCTAAAGAAAAACTTGGTCTCAGTCGCAAATTTGGAGGACATAGGCTATGATGTTGTTTTCAGCGATGGAAAAGCCTTCCTACGACATAAACAACAGGTCAAGTCAGGAAGATAGGGATTTGAGTTAGGAATATTTACAAGATGGAGGTAGATGGTTGCACTGCCATGATGGGAAAGGTAGAAAAAGTTGTGAGTTGGGATGAGGGAGAATTATGGCACAGGCGATTGGGCCATCTTCATCATAGAGACTTGAAAATCATGTAGCATATATCTACTAGAATTACAATGGGAACACTTTCTCAGTTAGATCAGTGGAAGGGTTGCACATTGGGGAAGTATGTAAAGTCCACCTTTCATGAAAAGGAGAACCGTTCTTCGGTGATCCTAGAGAGAATTCACATAGACCTGTGTGGACCATTCTCGGCTTCTTCAATAGAAAAACATAAGTATTATGCTATTTGTTTTTATGACTTTTCTCATAAATGTTGGATCTTCTTCATGCAAAAGAAGGATCAAACTTTCTCAAATTTCTGTGAGTTTAAAGCATTGGTGGAGAAAGAATTAGGGAAGCAAGTGAAGGCTCTGAGGAGAGATAATGGTGGATAATACATCTCTAACGAATTCAAATACTTCTTCAGCAAAGAAGGAATTCAAAGAGAACTCATAACGCCTCATAACCCACAACAAAATGGGGTCGCAAAGAAGAAGAACAGAATGATCATAGGTGCAGAACGAGCGATGTTGCATTATCAAGTCCTACCAATGCATTTGTGGGCGGAAGCATGCAACACTACAGTTTATGTGAAAAACTAATGTCCTCATAGAGTACTTGGCATGAGTACACCTGAAGAATCTTTCACTAGTAAGAAACCTAATGTTTCTCGTTTTAAGATTTTTGGCTCATCTGTTTATGTGCATGTGACCAAGAACTGTAAGTTTTAAACCTGCGAAGTAAAGCAATGCATATAGATTCTTAAGCAAGACATAAATTAATCAATGGCGCATACACATAATACATAGAGATTTTAAACCGAAAACCCACAATCGGGAAAACCTTTCTTCTATTCATTATATTGAATTTCACCATTCGCCATACAATATATACAATGTTTTTAGGTATTCCGTAGATACCAAAACCATAATCCCTTAATCCGGGATTAATTTACAAATCCGCTAAAAATAGCAAAATCCTCTAAAAATAGCAAAACCCCCCCAAAAAAAATCAGGGCACTGCCTCGGGCTGCCACCCGTTGCC
>ML783398.1:1736306-1752946 GCA_009831015.1 Picea engelmannii | reverse complement strand
TCAAGTAGCCCCAGGACTTTCCCTGGGGTCTTATCCACCAAGGTCAGAGACCAAGGATCAACCCATGCCCCAGGCATGGGTACCCTGGACCATGTCCAGGGGCCCTAGGCATATCTAGGGGCTTTAACATCTTGGTCCCAGACCAAGAAATCCATGCCCCAGGCATGGGTACCCTGGACCCTGTCTAGGGGCCCTAGACATATCTAGGGACTTTAAATGCTTGGTCCAAGACCTTGAAACCCATGCCCCAGGCATGGGTACCCTAGACCCTATCCAGTGGCCCTAGAAATATATAGGGACTCTAAATGCTTGGCCCCAGACCAAGAAACCTCATGCCCCAGACATGGGTAACGTGGACCATGTCCAGGGGCCCTAGACATATCTAGGGGCTTTAGTTGCTTGGTCCCAGACCAAGAAACCCATGCCCCATGCATGGGTACCCTGGACCATGTCCAGAGGCCCTAGACATATCTAGGGGCTTTGTCTGATTAGTCTCAGACTAAGAACCCCAGTCATATACTGGGGGCCCTAAGAAGGGTATTTTGCCATGACATTGACTGTTTGGTCCCAGACGAAGTACCCCAGGAGTGCACTGGGGGCCCTAGATCTCATCTAGGGTCTTGGCCATCCTTCAAGAGAATGGATCTCACTGCTGCTATATAGTTAACAAAGAGAAAAAATCTCACCAAAGTCAATTCCCTCTACCTGGGAATAACCTTTTGCTACTAACCGAGCTTTGTATTTCTCCACTTTACCTTGTGCATTAAACTTCTTCTTGAACACCCATTTGCTACCAACCGATTTTCTTCCAGCTGGAAGCTCAACTATATCCCATGTCTCATTCCTATCCACGGCATCCATTTCTTCAACCATGGCCTTCTTCCAAAGTTTACTATCCTTTGAATTCACTGCTTCCCTGACAGTTCTGGGATCATCATCAATAATAGATAAAGCAAAATTGAAATGAAAATCAGGTGGACTATACCTTTTTGGGTTCCTTCTATCTCTCGTTGATCTCCTCAATATTGGGGTATGAGGTTCTTCTTCTTCTTCTTCTGATTCCTCTTCTTCAGATGATTCGGATTTTGCATCATCCAACTCAAGCTCTATTTTCTCAGGTTCGTCTTGCATTGGTGGGAATTCCTGTTTGGACACATCTTTTACCTCTCTGAAAACAACATCTCGACTGTAAACAATTTTCTTGTTTTCTAGGTTCCAAATCTTATAACCTTTCACACCATATTTATAACCAATAAAGATACACTTTTCAGCTTTATTATCCAGCTTACTCCTATTTTCCTTTGGAACATGTACATAAGCATCACAACCAAACACTCTAAGATGTTGAAGAGAGGGTTTCTTTCCAAACCATACCTCATGTGGAGTTTTATCATCCAACGATGATGAAGGTGATCGATTGACCAAGTAACACGTTTTACTCACTGCCTCTGCCCATAATTCTTGTCCTAACCCGGTACTGCTAAGCATGCTCCTTGATTTTTCCATCAGTGTCCTGTTCATCCTTTCTGGAACTCCATTCTGCTAAGGAGTGTATGGAGTAGTATTCTACCTTGATATACCACACTTCTTACATAATTCTTTGAATTCATTTCTGTAGAATTCTCCACCATTATCTGTTCTCAATACCTTTATTTTCTTCTTTCTCTGATTTTCTACCAGAGCCTTAAACTCTTTAAATTTATCAAATACCTCAGATTTCTTTCTAAGAAAATAAATCCATGTGTTCCTTGAAAAATCATCTATGAATGAAACATAATACATAGATTTACCTAGGGAATGAACAAGAACAGGTCCAAACACATCACTGTGTATCAACTCTAAGATCCCCTTTGCTCTTGTAGCACCAAATGGGAATGTTACTCAATTTTGTTTACCATATATGCAATGTTCACATAAATAAAAATCCAGAGTGCAATTACACATACCTTCAACCATACCTTTACCATGTAGTGTTCGAAGGCCCTTTTCTCCAATATGCCCCAGTCTTTGATGCCACAACATGGTCTTCTTTTCTGGGATAGTATTGGTCTTGTCTCCTTCATTTTTATACTCAAGGACAACATAAATGTTACACCCATTAGTATAAGTTCTTCCCAACAACTTCTATAGAGTTCCACAATGAACTCCCCTCATCAACACCATTGCTCCTCATACCATCTTGCAAGTGTTCTTTTCAAATACAGTTTTCACTCCTGCATCACCTAACTTTCTTACAGATATTAGGCTCCTATCTAGTTTTGGAATGTGTAGAACCCCAAGGAGAGCTCTAATCCTTCCATCATTTAGCAACAAATTAACCCTTCCACATCCCAAGATTTTTGCTATCGAGTCATCTCCTAGGAATACATCACCACCATCATATTTTTCATATTCAGAGAATCACTCCCTGTGAGGAGTCATATGGTATGATGCACCTGAGTCGATCAACCATACATCATGGTTTGCATGTGTACTTGTAGATGCTATGTAAACATCACCTCCTTCATCAGTGGAGGTTTTCTCCTCTGTGGAAGAGGTACTATCAGATCCCTTTGGTTTTTCAACCTTCTTAGACTTGCAATCTTTCTTATAATGCCCTATTTTACCACACTTCCAACATTTCCTCAAAGATTTTCCTGGAGACTTAGATCTACTTATATATTTAGATCTCCATCCCGAAGGCTTACCAGGGTTCCTATCTTGGGTACGCCCTCTTACAAATAAATCATATGTGTTGTGACCATCCATGCTTTTTCGCCTCATCTCTTCAGATAACAAGGATGCAACTACATCCTCATACTTCAATGTAGATTGAGTGGTACTAACTATTGCTACAACCAGATTATCCCAAGAGTCCAACAAGGAACATTACAAAGTAATACACTTATCTTCTTCTGCAATCGTAATATTAATAGATCCAAGTTGACTTACCAGAGTATTAAAGGCATTTAGATGTTTTTTCACAGAATCTCCATCTTCCATCCTAAGATGATATAGCTTCTTTCGAAGAAACAACTTGTTTACTAGGGACTTTGATTGATACAAATTCCCTAACTTATCCCATAGTTCCTTGGCTGTAGATTCTCCTGAGACATTCAACAACACCGAATCTTCCAGGCAGAGTCAAATAGTACTCCTTGATATTCTGTCCAACTTGTCCCAATATTCCTTCAACATACCAGTAGCTGGTGTAATAATAGTTTGTGTACTAGCGGGTTGTGTACTAGTAGCCTGTGTGCTAGTAGATGGTGTACCAGTAGGCTATGTACCAGGATCCACAGTGATCCATTGTTCTTTTTCTACAAGAAGTTCCTCCATATTGAGCTTCCATAGCTCAAATTTTTTACCGTTGAAGTTCTCTATCTTGATTCTAGATGAGCTCGCTATTCCTCTTTCTTTACACGAATCTCCACTGCAAAAGCTCCCACTAAACCCAGGTTTATCACAGACCCAAGATAAACTTGATCTATCAAGACCGAGCCAAACCCTCAACAACAAAGGCATCCCTCTGAAGACAAAAATGAGCTCTGATACCACATATAAGTTTTAAACCTGCGAAGCAAAGCAATGCATATAGATTCTTAAGGAAGACATAAATTAATCAATGGCTCATACACAGAATACACAGAGATTTTATACCAGAAATCCTCAACTAGGAAAACCTTTCTTCTATTCATTATATCGAATTTCACCATTCGCCATACAATATATATAATGTTTTTAGGTATTTCGTAGATACCAAAACCCTAATCCCTTAATCTGGGATTAATTTACAAATCTTCTAAAAATAGAAAAATCCACTAAAAATAGCAAAAACCGCACACGCAATTGTCGTATCTGATGCACCCACACACACACCCATGCAAAGAATATAACACATACCCAACAAGAATGCCAGGAAGAAGCTAGAGCTAACTTCTGAAGTTGGGATATTTGTGGGATACATAGAAACACCCCATAATTATCGTGTGTATTTTCCTAATAGTAAGATGACTGTTATGTGACGGGATATAAAATTCGATGAGGGGAAAGCCATGCAGTTGTCACTTGAGAGGTAGCTAGAATTGCATGCGGAGGAGGAATTGCTAGTTCCCAAAGATGATTCTCAAGATGTGGATCAACCACATGAGAAGGTTCATGAAGTGGAGGAATCCACTCATACAGATCCATCCATCAGAAATGGAAGAAAGCACACCATGGAAGCTGATAGATTGAGACTAGATGTTGCACATAATTGAGGAGCCCCTACTTCACAGCACAGAGAGAGACAGTCTCCTGATCGATTTACTATATACATGGATTTCATGAGAAAATGTATTGTGACTGAACCATCTTCCTTTCAGGAAGCAGTGCAGGATCCCACTTGGGTTGATGCAATGGTGGAGGAGTATGACTTCATTGTCAAAAATAGTGCATGGGAAATTGTCCCAAGACTGATTGACAAATCAGTGGTAGGTTCAAGATGGATCTACAAGGGTAATATTTTAATCATTGTTCTTTATGTTGATGATTTAATACTCACTGGTGATGAGAAACTGATACACTCATGTAAGGAGGACCTTGAAAATGAGTTCGAGATTAAGGATATGTGCCTTCTTCATCATTTCCTTGGATTGGAAATATGACAGCTAGATGGTGAACTTTTTGTGTCTCAAGGAAAGTATGCAAGGGAGATACTGGGTAAGTTTCACATGGAGGGCTGAAACCCATGGATACTCCTCTTTTAGGAAACTGGAGGAAAGAGGATGCTACTTCTAGAGAGGTAGTGGATGCTACTGTCTATCGATAGTTAGTGGGTTCACTAATGTGTCTAGTAAACACGACACCAGACATTTGCTATGTGGTTAACCAGTTGAGTCAAGAGATGGTTAAGCCTACCAAGCTCTTTTGGAAGACGGGTAAGCATGTCTTGAGATACCTAAGGGGCATATCTGAGTATGTATTATGGTACAAAAAGATGGATGAGGTGAAGTTTCATGGCTTCACGGATGAAGATTGGGCGGACATCCCAACGGACAGAAAAATCACATCAAGTGGGAGATTTAGTATCAGATCTACAATTGTTTCTTGGTACAACAGGAAACAAAGATTCGTGGCACTCAGTTCAGTGGAAGAAGAATACATGGCATCGATTCAAGTTGGATGTGGGGATATCTAGATGAGAAAGATCTTGGTTGGTTTGTTTGGTTCTCATTTAGATCCGACAATGATTCATTGTGATAATCAGAGTTGCATTAAACTCTCGATTAATCCCATATTTCATGATAGATCTAAGCATATAGATATCTGGTATCATCATATCAAAGATTGTGAGCAACATAAGATCATGTTTCTTCAGTACATTCCTATGGAAGATCAGGATGTAGATATTCTGACGAAGGCGCTCACCAGGACAAAATTTGAATACCATAGAGACAGGATCGGGGTGAAGGATAATCCCTTTCTTGTTGAGAGGGAGTGTTGAGATTCAACAAGAAGATCCTAGTGACAATTATGCACCTACATTAGGATGGATCCTTAGGATATTTTTAGGTGGAAGTCTATTTTTAGATGATGAGTAAATTCTATTTATAGATGGTGATTGAATTCTATTTATAGATGTATGTCGACTATTATTATCCCTTAATAATAGTTGAACAATAGATATTAGTTTATTCTCAATGAGCACTTGGAAATAGTTAATTGAAGTGGAAAATCAGTTAGATATAGGAAATTTGAGTTCAAAGGTTGGTGGGACATGCAAGTCGAATTAGTTGTAACTGAGTGATTTGAAGTTGTAATAGAGTTATTTGTGTAGTTATGTGAGATGTAAAGTAGTTTAACTCAGTTGAGTGAGTTAAGATCAGTTGTACTAGTTGTAACTGAACTTACACTAGTAAGAGATTAGTGAATTAATTATTAATTAATTCATAATCAGTGGTCTCACATGCAACTGAAGATTTACCATTGTTAACTACATGCATGTCAGATCCAGTGGAGACCTAGTTGAGATAACAAGTGAAAGGGACATTTTGACTATGAGTTGTGACATTAGTGAGTGCACTCATGCAACCACACACATAGTGGATGTTCCCATGAGGAATGTGTAGCCTAGGCAAGAGGAATTCATTCATTTCATGGATTTCCATCAACAGGGATTGCGCAGAGGAGGCAGGTTGTATGGAAGCAGTAAAGAGGCACATGAATTTGTCAATTTTTGTATGACAGTGTGAGATGATTGTATATTGTATTGAGAGCTCTTGTATTAGAGTTTTGTATGAGATTGTTTCATGATCCATGATATATACATAATATATGATAGTGGGGTTTTTAGCTCTATGCTTTCCTGGTAAAACATATGTGTTATGTGTGATTGATCTTTCTTCTTGATATTGCAATTGGCGATCGTGTTTTAAATTCCGCAAGAATATTTGCAGAAGAGATTATGTATTTAACAGTGGCATATAATTGTTAGATCAGGAGAATCCAGGAAATACATAATTTGTATTAAAATTTAGAAAACCTTCGGCAAGAAAGAAGGCTTGCGCCAATAAGCCTCAGTCGTGGAATGTGCTCACAATGGATGATATTGAGCTCATCATCACAGCCGTAGAAGATGATTAAGAAGATATCCTACAGAGACATGAATAAAAGAAAGAAACTATGTATGACATGATAGATAAGGAGATCAAAGACATCCAACAAGCTATACATTTGAGCTCTGCAGTATCCATTGTGCCTTCTTCATCATAAAGTGCATAATTGGGGGATGAGCCTACCCAATTACGAAGGCTAGAATATGCAACCTAGGCTCGACTTTGTCGAGCCCAGGAAGAAAAGGAGCAGGTTAGGGAGGCCTTAAGGAAAGAAAAAGAGGAGTTCCTAGAGAAACTTCGAATTGTGCAACAAGAGAAAAGTGAAAATCAGGTGAAGTTTGAGCAGAATAATGCGAAGATACAAGAATAAAAAGACCAATTGCTCGTAGAGTAGATTGTGATCAAAGAGGTCGTGACTAGAGAAATTCACTCTGTGTCAGGCTTGGCACAAGAGGAACCAGAGTCAACAAAGATCCAAGTGGGGAAGCTCGTTGAGTCCATTAAACAACTTCAAGCAAGAGTAGAAGAGTTAGAACTTCAAGCAGTGACGAGCACTCTGAATCAAGTGTATGATCAATGGGAAGAAGCTACCAGGAGTGCAATAGAAAGAATCAGGACATTGTGAAAAGAGGAACAAGTAAGTACTTGGTATCGAACTAGTGCATGAGTAGCGATTGGCTATGTGCATATTATGTTGTAAGTGTTGGTTTTGTGAAAGAAAGTGTTAAGACTTGCAGAGTTAAGTGCAGGTGATTGTAAGAGGCTTTGTGCAGACAAATTGTGTAGCCCTATGTTATTCAGGAGTTGGCTTTGTGCATTGACCTAATTCGAGAAGGAGGATCGGGAAAGGTACGCACAGATCTCATTTCCTTTTCGGAGTAGGCTCTGTGGCTTTGTGCACAGGAGTAGAAGAATGTAAAAAGCCTGACGTCAATAAAGAATAAGAAGAGTTGGTGGGCATAGCCCCACACTAGGGTGAACCACGTATATCCTGTGTTGATGTGCTTTGTGCAATGTTATTCATCATATTTATGTATTTATCTGCTTAGTGTATTGATACTGATGTATGTTGGATGCTTAGTTCTCTATTGATGGTAAATGACTACAAGATCTGAGTTAATGCTATGTGGTTGGAAGTATTTGATCTAGTTATTACTGCGTTGTTTTATACTTAGGGTTTAATCTGTGATGTGACTAAGAATAATAACTTAATGCATATTGTTGGCTAAGTGCTCTATTGAGTATTGTAATCACAGATTTGTGTCCCAGCTAGGCTGTAGACACCTAAGTCCTGCAACCCCTCTGCCTCTACCTCGGGTGAGACTTCATCTGCTTCGCAGGTGTTTCCGAAAGGGCCAGTAGTTAGGATTTTTTTGGTGCATTGTTGAAGTGTTGAACCCTGGGTCTTCCCTTATCCCAACAAATGGTTCCATTGCCAGGACTGAAACTGTGATTGTTGGGAACTGAAGAAAAGAGAAATCTTTGTGCATAGATATGTTGTTGTAGTGTGCATTATTCTACTTGACTTGCGAAGCTCTTTGCTAAGAGAGAAGTCCGATATGAAAGAAAGAGGTAAGATCTTAAAGCTTTGTGCTCTAGTAAAGGTAAGATAAGTGGAATTTTTTTCTTTGAAAGTATGAATCTAGGTATGTTTGATAGATTTTGTCCTAGTTTGAAAGCTAGGGCATAGCTAGAAGAAAGAAGATTTGATCTGAATAAATTTAATAAAGGTAGTGAAAGATATGTTATTCTTATGCATAGAAAGAATTCTTGGACTAACAAGTGGATGCAGGAACCTAGAAAGAATTTTTGTAGATACCAGGTCCACTACTGTGATCCCAGTGTGCAGTACAGGAAAGTTTGGGGATCTTTTAAAAGAAATAGAGGATTGACACTGTGTTATAACTGCAGAAGACCTAGACATATTACTAAGGAATGCCATGGTACAAGTCCTATTTGTCTTTGTTGTAAAGCTATTGGTCATGAGGTTGAGGATTTCCCTAGACTGATTACCAAAGTTGAAAAGATGAACATGAGACAAGAAAACTATGAAGAAGGTCAAGGGACCAAGGATATGTTGGAAAACCAGAAAGAATCAGAGACTATGCTATTGCAGCTGAAAGAAGCATTAAATGATCACAAAGACATCAATTTACCAGAGATCTTGAAAGAAAATTAGTTCATAGAAACAAGAATAGGAGACTTCGACACAAACTATGTCTTGGATGAGGAAACACAAGTGAATATTATTCCAGAAAGCACTTGAGAAATTTTGGGAAAGCCTGTTATGGTTCCTTCATTTGGAAATATAGGTTTATTTAAAGGAAATATGATAAGCTTATGTGGTAGAATTACTAATGTACCTATGATTTCTCATGGAACATCGACTGAAGAAGAGTTTGAAGTCATTAAGTTTGTTGAGAAAAACACTACTTTTTCACTCTTGTTAGGGAAGACTTGGATTGAGAAAGATCAGATCTGAAGGAAAGTAGAGGAAGAAGCTACAAAACAAAAAAAAACAAGAATTAAGGGACTTCATAGCTAGAAAAATAGAGTGACTAATACAAGAACAAGAGGACAAGTCAAAGCAACAGAAGGCAAGAGAGTTAGTTTTCGAAGTTAAAAGAACACAAGAAGTATTAAAGAACCTGTCCATGCAGGAGAGAAGAAAATCCACCCCGGAAATAGTAAGAGAATAAGTGTTACCTTCGAACCCTTTGAAATACCCTCAGTAGTGCAAAGTTACTACACTAAGAGAAAATAAGAATGAGAACGGAAAGAGGAATACAAAGACTCGGATCACAGGAAAGAAGGTAAGAAATCTCAGTAAGAAGAAAGAAACGTTAGAAAGACTATAGGAAGTCCCAGTAAATACTTCACAGGAGACAGATCTACAGAAGTTGAACCTCGCCGGAATAGCAGAACAACGCAGAATGGCACTTTGCTACAGCGAAGCTATATGACCATTGGAGGCATCCAAACCATTAGAATGATTCTATGGAATGGTTAGAAACACAGTTATTTTCGAAAATATCTCCATTGGACTATTGGTACCACGCCATAATGGATGGAATCACATTGATTGAGGAACTCCGACTCGTTGGAGGAATCTATTACGACGTTGCTTATTTAACTCGTCGGATGCTGCATCAGGACCACTTTTTGCAAACTGAGATATCATAGCTAACAGAGAACCAAATGCATATTGTGATGTGCTGTCTATACCTCACCATCGATTCGATTACCTTGAGTCTCCATTTGCCTACCCGAGTTATTTTATTACAAGTGTGAATATCGGGTGAGCATAACGCACTAGAGAAGTCTGTGGAAGAGATTTTGATCGAACTCATGGCTAAGAAAGTCATGTATTTAGGAATACAAACATCATCAATGGGGGATTGCAAGCATCCCCCTCAACTACATGTCATTCTATTCGAACTACGACTGAGAAAAGAAGCAAGCACCACGATGATCTGGCAAATGCAAAGCTGATCTTATCAGTCTTTCTGGATTACATCCCACCTCTGGCTGGTGCAGTTAGCCATGACAGCATCCCACGTGACTTTGAGTACACTTTGATCACTACGTACATCCCGAGGGGGATACACACAGCCGGACCTCAGTTGGGACTGATCCCAACTCTCAATATCAATGACTTCAACCTTGGAGACCAAAAGAACTATGCGATGCTCGCACCACATAGGTACTTGACGAAGACGACTGGGAAGAAGCCCAAGATAATTCCTCAGCTGTGGATTAAGGATATCACGAGATCGAAGATCCTAAACGTAATGAATACCCCCACTTCAACTGACATCAAGAGGTTAACGCTTGTGTTAAAATCCTCATGTCTTGCTATCACAAAGGTTATCTTTGGTTGGATAGGTGCATTATTATGGATCTGACGCTGATCCACCTGATTATTGGACTAAACATGAAAGGAACAGACCCTCACCAGTTCTACCTAGGAAAGAAATCAGATCGCTCCTTATCCTAACACATCAAGGAGGCCTATGGTGATGTAGAGAAGGGGAAGTGAGGCTACAAGGTAGCCTCCATCTAGGATGGTGCAATGCACCTATCTTGTCATCTTATAGCTGGAAAGGTCATCAGAAAGAACTATCTGACACAGGTCACATGGTTCATAGTTGACCTCACAGGAAAGTGTGTCGAAGGGATTCAAATGAACTGGGTGAGCTAACTCGTCAATGAGTTGGAGAAGGACTTATGCAAAGCGCAAGACCAAGGCTACAAATTTCACTTCAATTGGTTGTTGATTTTAATTGCATTTGTCGCTTGGGATATGTCAAAGGGAACGACGTTCCTAGAAGTCTAGCCATCAGAGCCATTGGCCGCAAGGTTCTCCATATTGTGGTTTATGAGTGATATGGAGAAGCAGTGGAAATTGAATGCAATGTTCCACACTTACTATCTACACCTGAAGCATGCCATTGAAGCATTTTCGTGGATGACCCCGAACACTTTCACATGTACATGCCACTAGCGAAGTTCCACATCGACCGACACTTCATCTACATCACCCCATGCAAGGATTAAAGTAAGGAGTGTAAATGTGTTGAACCTGTACATAGTATATCTAGCTATAAAATACCACACACATTTGCAGAGAGAAATTGAGAAATAAGAAGCAATAGAGAAAGAATGGAAGAATTCTCATTAATCGTATTCCACATTCAAAAAGAGTGAATAATTTACAACAAAGATACATGAGTAACTAATGAGCCATAGTGGTGGTCTAAAGTGATCTGGACACACACCAGCAGTTACGGGAGTGAACTTCCACCTAGTCTAGTCTCTCAAGCAGTTACGGGAGTGAACCGCCACCTAGCTGAGTTAACTAGTCAACTAGTCTTCAGTTAATTGACTGAACAAAGAGTAGTGAGGAGTTAACTCAGGGAATCAATGATAATGTGTTAGTTTGGTGATGATCCCAAGGCAAGTTCAAATTAACATGGTGATGATCCCAATGTTGCATGGTGATAAAACCAATGCAACATCTAAAATCAACTCAACTAGTCAAATTGAAGTGTCAACAGAAAGAGAGTATCCTCCAAGTGGAATATTCTCCCCTAAAATATAGGAGACTAGATAATCACTAATTATGACTAATAAACAAGGAAAAAACTTAGAAAAAATAAATCTTAGGTGTGTTTGAAGTAACTCCAACATTTGTATTATAAATTAACCGATGAAGACATGGAAGAGATCACTAAGGAATGGCCAGTTGAATTCCTCATACTGGTTGAAGATGCAGAACTCTCCAACCCCAACATCATCAAAATCCCTTTGGTCACCCAGACCAAGTATGATGGATAGAGAAGCAAAAACAAAAAGAAGAAATAGGAAAAAGTCCAAGACATAGAAAGTGATGAGAAGGATAGTGCATAGGATGAATCTGGACCTGATTCACCCGCAGGAGGAGGAGCACACAAAGTGAAATAAGAAGGAGGGGAAGAAGGAGACAAGCAAGGGAAGGGAGAAGTAAAACTGCTATTGGCACAGGGGCAGACCTCGGTTTTAACACTACAAGAGTGCACCAACAAAGCCCTAACTGTCGGCCCTTTCAGCAACACCTATGAAGCAGATGAAGTCTCACCCAAGGTATAGGCAGGGGTGGTTGCATGACTCAAATGTCTACAACATTAGATAGGACACAGATCTATGATTATATCACTTATAGAGCACCTAGCATCGAGTATCCATCAATATTCAGTCCTTATTATACTTCACAGATAGCATAGAGCATCGTAGTAGTCACTTAGATCTAAGGTAACTTAGCACTTAGCAGTAGTAAATAGGTCAGACCCAGTAGTTCAACAGTAAGTATCTTCATACACATCAGATCTACTATGTATACCTATCTAATAAGAAAAAAGAATAAATATATCCTATCTAAATATATCAAAGAACTTAGCAAAAGTAGAGATAAGTACAACAAGTCAAGGCACAAAGCATAACACACAGATTTACGTGTTTCACCCCCACCCTGGGGCTATGTCCACCAACTCTTCTTCTATATTATCGTCGTCCAATCAATTACAAGAACAAATCCATGGAAACCCTTAATTCACATAGTACATAATATTTGTGCATCCCGCTAGATCCTTCTTGCTTTCCTTTCAGCACAAAGCCTTCTATATCTTCACACAAGGACTTGCACTAAGCTCTCCAAGTCTATACAAAATGCACAAAGCTCTCGATCACATAGATCCCTTCTTGGCACTTAGCCTATATCACATAGATACAATACAATCCCCCCCGCTTCTTCTAGATTCCTATATGTATATTTATACATACAAAATGGGCCTAAGCGTGGATAAATCCACGAGCCAACATCCCTTTCCCATTACATATTCCCAAAACCTAAAAAAGGACCCGAAAGTGGGTTGAGATCCCTTGATCTTTGCTTCATCTGGAGCTCCATATTCAACAGGCTGTCGAAGTCCCAAAACGGTCAAATATGACCAAGTGACTTCAAAACTTGGTCAAGGGCCAACAGGCCCCCAACACTCACCTGTGACTCATCCCGAGTCACTTTGGTATGAGAAATTCCATATCGAATGCCTCGATCTTGGCTCTGTTCAACAACACAAGTATTCCAACAGAGGACAAACACCTTTAGTAACCACTCACATAACCAGATCAAAGATCAACACACCGATGTTTACACATGGTAAAACCCATATAGGGAAACATCCATGACCCCATCCAACGTGGCCACTTGGAGCAGTTTATAAATGAAAATAAAAAGATTATAGAGAGATTTTACAATTGATTTTCTCATAATCGATCATCGGCAAATGAACCTCCATGCTCTTTAAATAGAGATCATGGACCAATCAGGTGTTAAGACATGGATCAATGGCCGTTAAGATCGAGGAGAGTATGAACCATCGGATCACTCTATGTTGGGAACATATCGTGACCGTAGGATTTCCTAACTACAAATGCATACTAATGCACACTAAAGAATCACACTAGAAAACACACTTTGACCTAACGACACAATAGGCCAAGTAGATCTTAACTAACTCCTAAGTGTCTAAATATCCTAACATCCCCCCTTAAGAACAACTTGGGATAGGATTGAAGGATTTACAATAATGACACAATAGGAAAAGGAAGGAGGCATTAGAGCCTATCCCCCCTTAATGACAACTTCCTGAACTCCTAACATAGATCGAAGTTTGGAAAACTTCACTTCTGTAAGAGACTTTGTGAAAATGTTTGCAACTTGATCTTCTGTAGGGAAAAAGAGAACTTCAATAACTTGATCATGAATTAGATTTTTGATGAAGTGCATGTGTAGCTCGATGTGTTTTCTACACTGATATTGAAATGGGTCTTTGGCGATCTTGATGGCACTCTGATTGTCACACCAAAGTCTGGTTGGATGTTGGTGCTGAAATCCAAACTCTGAAAGGATCTGTCGAAGCCATAGGGCTTCCTGACTTGCATTTACCGCTGCTCGGTACTCTGCTTCTACTGAAGAAAGTGAAATATCCTATTGTTTCTTACAGGCCCAAGTGATAGGTCTTGAACCAAGGATAAAAACATAACCTACAATAGACTTCCGATCATCAAGGTTTCTAGCCCAATCTAAATCAGTGAAACCAACCAATAAAGGAGTCCCCCTTGAACTGTAATGTATCCCGAACTAAACTATACCATGAACATAGCGAATTATCCTTTTAGCTACTTTCCAATGGCTTTCATGGGGTTTTTTCATATATCAAGCAATAAGACCAACAAAAAATGAAAGATCAGGATGGGTATGAGTCAAGTATAAGAGGCTACCAACTAACTGACGGTACATGGTGGAATCAACTTCAGGAGAAGGATAGGTGGCAGAAAGCTTGACTCCAAACTGTAATGGAGAAGGGGTTGGTTTACAATCATCCATGTGAAGGCGACAAAGAAGGTCAAAAGCATACTTAGACTAGGAAATAAAAATTCCTTCATTGGTTTGCAAAACTTGGAGGCCAAGGAAATAGTGCAAAAATCTTAAGTCGATCATTTCAAATTTCTTCTTAAGGTTGGTTTTCACATGGTTTAAAAGTGTTGGATCATTACCAGTAAGGATAAGGTCATCAACATAAAGGAAAAGGATTATTAGATGGCTTCCTACTTTCTTGGTATAGACATTAGGATCATAATGGCATCTAGAGAATCTAGTGGAAATAAGAAAGCTATCCATTTTGGCATACCAAGCTCGGGGAGCTTACTTGAGACCATAAAGATATTTCTTGAGGCGACAAACAAGGCTAGAGTCATTTTTGACATATCCAGGAGGTTGTTCCATGTAGATTTATTCTTTCAAATCTCCATGCAAGAAGGCATATTTAACATCCATCTGATGGACCTCCCATTTATGTGAGGCGGCAAGGGCAAGAACAAGGCAGATGGAATTTATTTTGGCTACAGGGGCAAAGGTTTCATTATAGTCAATTCCTTCAACTTGGGAAAATCCTTTGGCAACTAACCGAGCCTTGTGTCTTTCAACAATTCCATATGATTCATACTTATTTCTATAAATCCATTTACATATGACAAGTTTTCTTCCTTTTGGAAGAGGTACAAGATCCCAAGTATCATTTGCCATTAAAGAACGATACTCTTCATTCATTATCGTATCCCAATCTGGATGACCTGAAGCTTCTGCAAATGTCTTTGGATAGTGAGTCTCTAAAACTTGAGCCAATAGAGAAGAGGATTGTTGGAACTGTGAACATGTTCGACGCTGATATGAAGGATCAATGACAAGATCAACAACTGCTTCTCATGTTGAAAGGACCCATCTAGGAAGCGGTGGAACTAGTGCTTGTTCAGGTTCAAAGGACTCATCTGGAGGAATGTTAGTAGGCAGAGGTGGATTATCATCTTCAATTTCATCATCTGAAGAAGAAACCAGAGTAGGAACAAAATAAGGCACACACGTCGAAGATGGCTCACAGGCCGAAGAAGGCACAACCACTGAATTAGGCTCGCAGGCCAAGAGATTTTCATCAAATTTAACATCTCTTCTAAGAAAAATTTCATTACAATGTGGTTGAATAAGTCTATAACCTTTGACATCTTCAAAATAACCAACAAATATACAATTCTCACTTTTAGGCTGCAATGCTTTCCTTTTCTCATCAAGAGTGTGAGCCCATGCTATACTGCCAAATACACGGAAGTGACTTACATCTGGTTTAATTTTAGTCCAAGCTTCTTCCAGTGTTATATTTTTAAGAGCCTTTGTGGGAGTGTGATTTACTATGTAATTTTCACATTTGATGGCCTCCACCCAATACTTTAGACTTAATCCCTTAGATTGGATCATAAAATTAGCCATTTCTTTTAATGTGTGGTTCTTTCTCTCAACAACACCATTTTGTTGTGGTGTATATGGAATAGTGTGCTGCATTTGGATTACCTGTGTAGTGCGGTAGCTTGTAAAATTATTGTTCACATATTCGCCTCCATTATCTATTCTTAACCTTTGAATTTGATGTCCAGATTGCTTTTCTACAAGGGCCTTGTAGGCCAAAAACTTGTCAAAAACTTTACTCTTGAGTTTTAAGAAGTAAACCCAAGTACGTCTGGAAAAGTCATCAATGAAAGTTAAGAAGTACTTTCACCCAGAAAAGGAAGGATAAGAAAGTGGACCACACAAATCACTGTGAACGAGATGTAAAGGGCCCGAGGCATGCCAAGAGGCACGTTTGTCAAAAATGTCCCAATGATGTTTGCCGAGAACACAACCAGCACAAACACCATCTCTGCATGAAACAAGAGGAAGACCAGTCACCATCTTTTGATTACGTAGTTTCTACAATGAGCGATAGTTTAGATGAACAAACCGCTCATGTCAAAGTTTGCTCAAGTCATCACTATGAGCAACAAAACCTGATGAACGAGATGATGACCCAAAGTTGTCAAACTTGTACAACCTGGTAATATCATCAGCAATTCCAGTTGCAAGAACATGCTTAGGATCTTTTAGATCCTTGATTACAACTTGGTGAGGTGAAAACTCGACGGTTTTACCTTCACCTGAAT